>PVHP010004341.1:0-71704 GCA_004024765.1 Zapus hudsonius
GACATGAGCCCCAAAGGAGCCGCAGAACAGACTGTGGGATTACTAAACATTTGGTAAAAGTGAAAGGTTTCTGCAGGTTAACTGGCCAAAAATTAATTCAAAATCCAATGGTGGGGCAATGGCAGTGGATAAAGTGCTTGTTAAGCAACCCAGGGACCCTGAGTTCAGATTCCTGGACCCCACATGAAAGCCTGAAACTTTACTGGGCTTCTGTAGTCTCACCTTCACCTAGGTGAGAGTATAAATGTCAAATTAGTATATCTCTGGATTCTACTGTGTTAAAATGTTCGATTTTTAAAATTGCTGTTTAGGTTGTTGACTTGAGGTTCATAAAATAATCATTAAATGAAATTTGACTTTATAACAGAATTGCTAACAAATTCCAAAATGGCCCTAATCATATTTCTCCCATTTTGTACTATGAATGTAAGCAAAGCAGCATTGTTACCACTGATAACAATAAAATCAAAGTATCAATTGACTCTGAAAAAGCATTGAAAATATTCTTTTTTCTGCAGTATCAAATATTCAGCCAAGATGTAATTTTTATGTAAAAGTATACCTTTCTCATTAGTATGCAAATTTGTTTGTGCCTTTAATACATGCTAAAAGTATATGTATACTTAAGCTGCAGGGTTAGAAAGAATAAGAAAAAAGATAACTAGAGAAAAGAAAAAAAAATAAAAAAAAATTAAAAAGGAAATAGGCATGTAAGGGGGTGGGGCAGACCCTTGAAGGAGATGTAGAGGCTAAGGGAAGGGGCTGCAGAACAGAATCCTCGGTGGGCCGGAGGGAAAGAAAAATGAAAGAAAAAGAAAAAAAAATAACAACAACAACAATAAAGAAAAGTTAAAAAGGCAATAAACCAGCAAGGAGGAGGGGCATGGTGGGGGACGTGGCAGATCCATGCAACGGCCGGGGGAGGGGTTGCAGAATATAAACCCCTGTGGGCAGGTAGAAGAAAAAGGAAAGAAAAGAAAAGAAAAAAAAATTTAAAAGGAAATAAACCAGCAAGGGGGCGTGTGAGGTGCAGCAGGGGGCGGGGCTGACCTGCGTGGAGGCCAGGGGAGGGGCTTTGGAGGATAAGCCCAGTGGAGGGTAGAAGAAAAAGGAAAAAAAAGTTAGAAGGAAATAAACCAGCAAGGGGGTGGGGCAGGGGGGCAGCAGGGGGTGGGGCAGATCCCGTACTCTTGGGCTCCCAAGAAAACATGCAGTATCCTAGCGACTGTTGGGGAGACTACTAAAAACCAACAATTCGACACAAAGACCCCTAAACTCACAACCTTAAAGCAGCCTTAATACTCACCCACCATGACTCAAGGAACTGAGCAGAAGAGGGGGCGGAAAGATTGTGAGAGCCGTGGTGAGGGAGACTGTCCAGAGGTATAGCACCCATCAGTAACAACTGACTTGGGCCAGGAAGACTGGGCTGAGTACTAGGATATACAGGATCCTTTGCCACAAGGACTAATACAGACAGCCCACGAAGGAGGATATACAACTGATCAGGGATGGGGAGGGGGGGAATTGGGGAAGTCGGGATAACAACGTATGGTTTGCCCACTAAATAATGTAACTCATTATGGACAATTAAAAAAAAAGCATCTTGTACCACACTGAAACAAACAAAAAAAGGAAATAAACCAGGAAGGGGGTGGGTGGCGGTAGGCAGGAGGCGGGCAGACCCACATGGAGGCCGGGTGTGTGTCTTCAGAGGATAAACCCTGTGGACGGTGGGATTAACAAAAATAAATAAATAAAAATTTAAAAAATATAGAAAAAAAAAAAGGTTGAAAAGGAGAGACCCCCAAGGGCCGGGGAGGGAAGGGAAAAATGGGAGATGCAGGGGGGCTGGAGGGAAGAGAAGAAACCCAGGGGACCCAGCAGAGGCCTCTGGAAAGCCACAGGCTGCAGGCTGGCTGAGGCTGGTCCTGCGCTGGGGTTGCCAGCTAGGGAGGACTCATTGCCTCCTGCGAGGGCTGGTACTCGTTGGCATCTTCCAGTCGTGAGGATCCTATGCCAGAAGGTGTCTAGAGCTCAGAGTGTGGCCGCAGCTGACATCCACAACCTGGAACCCTGCTGAAAACCCTGACCCTTGTTCAGCCATCTTGAACTGGAAGCCCACCTAAAATTTTTCTTTTGTGAAAAGAAGTCATAATGGGAAATTTCAAAAAGCCCTGATCTAGAGCATGGCTAAGCAAATCCATTTTCTCCAGGGAGACTTGGCTTTCTCTGCTGCTTTAGTTTTTCTTTTAAAATCTTTTTCATTGACATTTTTATACATGTATATAATGCGTTTTGATCTGAATCCCATCCTGTTAGTTGTCCCTCCCCCTCCTCCAACCCTTTTCTATGGAGCCTCTTTCTCCTTCCAACTAACCCCTTTTCTGCTTTGATGATCTTTTTGATCATTTTGTCCTCCTCTAACATAGATGATGGAATGCTGGTGCAATGGCCCAGTATTGTCAGGTCTTGTGCAGATAACGACTGTCACTGTGTGGTCATGAATGTAATGGTCACTTCCTGTCCAGAAGACCAGAGCTCTGAAACACTCCTCCTTATCCTCTGACTCTTACATTCTTTCTAGCTCTGTCTTCTGTAATGTTCCCGGAACCTTCAAAGGCCCGATGCAAATGTCTCATATAGTTCTCAGAACCAGGCGAGCTTTGTGTCTCCCCAGTAGACTTCTCTGACAAAGGTGAGAGCAGCACTAACCTATAGGGCTTATATAACCATAAATCATATTTCTTGAGCACGACAAATCCATTTAGATAAACACCAGTAGTAGCTTGTCCTTTAGGGCCTATGAGTTTCCTAGCCATGAGCTTGGACTAGGTTTTAAGTACCAGACATGGATTTCCTCCTATGGATGAGCCTCAAACCCAATCAGAGAGCAGGTGGACACCCCCATAACAATCATGTCACTATTGCACCACTGGGTATATCTTGCCTGACTGGTGTCATTTTTTAAAAATAAATTTTTAGGACAGTTTTAGGTTCACAACAATACTGAGAGGAAGGTGTATAGATTTTCCACATGTACTCTCAGCCTCTCCCATTATCAACATCCCCAGGAAAGTGATTGTGTTTATTGTGGTTGATAAGCCTACATTGATTGATACATTATAACACCCAAAGTCCATACCCTACACCGTGGTTCACTTTTGGTGCTGTGGATTCCGTGAATTTGGGCAAATGTATAATGACTCCTATCTGTAGTATCATCCCAGATAGTTTTACTGCTATAAAATCAATGTTCTCAGCCTTGCTCCCCAGTTCCTGGTCAATTATCTTGATAGTTCACATTCATTACCAACCTTACAGCAGCTAGAATCACCCACTGAGATAAATCTCTGGGCTTGTCTATGAGGAAATTTCTGGATTACATTAATTGAGGTGGGAAGACTCACCCTAACTCTGAGCAGCACTATTTCATGGGCTGGAGTCCCTGATCAAATAACAAGGAGAACATGAGTTGAGCTGCAGCATTCACTGCTCTCTGCTTCCAGACTGCAGAGTGAAGGTGACCAGCTGCCTGAAGCTCCTGCAGCCATGTCTTTTCCCACTAATGGACTGGATCCTTTTGAATTATAAGCCAAAAATAAGCCCTTCCTCCCTTAAGTGGCTTCTTGTCAGGTTTTGTCACAGCAATAAGAGAAGTGACTGATAAAGTATTGTCACCAGGGTTTTACCTTTTCTCAAATGTTATGTTTGTAACCATGCAGCAATATACTTTAGAGTTTGGCCTCTTTTATTTAGTAATGTACATTTAATTTTTTATAATTTGATAGCTCTTTTTTCCTAACTGTTGAGTAATATTGTCTTTTTTTTTGCTATGGCTCATTTTTTCATTCATTTACTGTAGGATATCTTGGTTTATTCCAAGCTTTGAAAATTGTGAGGCAAGATGCAATAAACATCTATATGCAGATTTTTGTGTGGATTTAAATTTTTGGGTCCTTTGGATACCAAAAGGTTCAAATGCTAGACCATGTGGTGGGAGCATGTTTAGCTTTGGGAGAGACTTCAAAATTGTCTTGAAAAGTGGCTGTGCGTGTACTTTTGGTAAACACTTCATCTTCCCAATGAAAACTCAGTATCACTTCCAAGTAGAGCCAAAGCTGCATTTTAATTTTTTTTTTTGGGGGGGAGAGCAATAACAAAAACAAAAAAGAAAGTCTTGAGATATTATTTTGTATTTTATTATTTCTATATAGGTCTCCCTGCCTAGATCATCAGTACCTGTTATGAGTTCAAGCTGGAATGCTATTTATTTTTATATTTCCAGCACCCAGCACAGTTCCTGGTTCACTGTAGACAATTAATGGTTATAAATTAAACTTTTATAATCAGTGGGACTTGGAAGTTTGATATAATTACTGTAAAAAGAAAGAGACAACACAGAAAAGCAGGACTTTTATATGAAAGATCTACCTCATGCCTGTCACAACTGCACCCGTTATATGCTTTTGCACACTATCTGACTGTGGGCTTGTATTGATTCTTCTCAGGTTGAAAGATTCCTGTTCACATACACATGTCTGGGATGTGCCAAAGATTTTTCTGGTCCCTTCAGTAATCATGAAACTTGGCTTTGTACTTGATGGAGTTTAAAGAGGCATAGCGGAAGTTAAAAATTAGCTCGGCATTTTCTTTCCTCACTACCAACTTAGCACAGGAGGTTGGCTTCTTTTCCAAGCTGTTGCTGGGAGATGTGGGTGTGGCCTGATATCATTGAACTGGGTGCACTGGAATCCAGTATAAAAGACCTTATTAAAAGAAATTGAGCAGGCTGACAGATGCTGTCTGGATCAACACTGTACTATTTGCATATAGGGAGGAATACAGACACCTTTTAAACTGTTTGAACACAATGATGCCAATTCAGGCTTTGATCTTTCAGATTCCTGCTGCACTTACAGTTAGAGGTTCTCCATATTCACGTGACAGGACAATATGCATAATGAGTTCAAGCAGAGCCTTATTTTCTTCAGCCTGGAGTTTATCCTATGTTCTGATGAAGTGGTGCAGGACCAGCCATGAGCAGAGATGTGGAGAAACCCTTTGAGCAGATGGCAGAATTGATTAAAGACTTTTAGGGGATCTTAAGAGGATGTCTTATGTTCTTGATTCACAGAGTTTGAAAGGACTTCAGAGATCATAAAGGGAAGTCATTTGTCCTTGGGGCGTGGACGCCATATGCACATTTTGAAGTGCACAGGTGTAGGTGAGTCTATTCTTTAAAGTTCCTCAAGAAAGAACATTCCATTATCAACATTAATCAATTGCTGTTCTTAATAAAAATATCTCTATTACATCTCATATTGCAATTTCTCTATAGAGTTTTTTTTTACAGTAAGATGAAAGAGCCCATTCATCACCCTCTTATCTCATAGCAAATACATGAAGGCTTTTCCAGTCCTCACCCAGCATTGTCTGTTCTTTCCTAACTTCCAATGCACTAATCATCCTGATTATCATCATAACCCCTGCCAAGCTCCCCAGCCCCCAAATGCCAACCCTGGAGCACATCACCTGTGAGCACTCAGAGGCAGGAGGCATAAGATGGTGGGTACCTGGTTCTGGAGTGTTTCACAGGGTGGATGTTTGCCCAAATTGGATTTACTTTAATAAATAAAACTCATTTAAAGATCTCTCATATTTATCATGTGATAAGCATGCCACTGGCTGGTATAGCTTGTGGGTTATGTTAGCTTGAAGTGATTTCCTTTAAGAAGGTAGAGGAGCTATGAAGACTGCTTCATAATTCCCAGAGATGCTGGATTTGGGCAAGGACCAAAAGCAGCAAGCAGGCAGCAGATGCAGCCTTTGATATGAGCTTGTATCTGTTTTACAGGATAGTCCCCATCACCATAGAATTACATGTTGCTGGGCTGAGTGGACAGGAAGTCCCTCAGAGCAGGTCCATCTCTTCATGCTGATGAGAGAGGCTGTACAACTGATAGCAGGGGGACTTTGAGAGAGTTGCCTACCCTGTGAGCCTCAGCTTCTTTACTTGTAAAATGGGAATATCGATTATGGTATTGATGCGCTTCACAAGGATTAAATGAGGCAATGCAGGCAAAGCTCTTAGCGTGTGATAACAGTTATAATTTTGTATGTTTTTTTCTGGTTACTACTGAGAGCTTGTGAGGAATACTCAACACATCTGATTCCTTATAGTCCTGTATTTTATTAATCTCATGACCAACATTCCTTTCTGAGTCTGAAATTGTTATAGTTTTAGGAGGAACTTTGTTGGTTTTTCCCATGTACTTTTGGGACATAGAACTTGTTTCTAATGTTGTTTTTTTTTCTCATATCTTTGAGGGTATATAAAGACAGCTGCAAGTGAAAGCAGGGCTTCACCCCTTCCATGAACCCATCCTTCCCCCAGGAAGCAACAATGCAGAAGACAGGCCTTAGAAATGACGACAGAGGAACCTCGACTCACTCGGGCAGAAAGTTCGACTCACTCGGGCAGAGTCTGGATTTTGACCAGGTCTTTCTTCCCCTTTCACTGCGCTATGCTGCCCAAAGACACATGCAGTCTTCCCTTCTGTAGCATAAATAATAATATTCTTTTTTTCAGATGCAATCAGTATGATACACAATCAACCACTGATCAGAAAATTTAAACACAAGCATCTTTATAGAAATACAAGCCATGGTATCTACTTCAAATCCTTTCTGGAATGAATAATAATAATGATATTGGGTTATATGTGGAAGATGTGTTTTATTATGAGTGGGAAGCTTCAGAGATGATTAGTAGTTGGTCCACATAATCTCAGGGTAGGTTAGTTTGGGCCAGGTTAGAGAGATTAATATTTCACACACGGTCATGTCATACCTCTACTTACAGGTTTAACAGGCTTTAACTCAACATGATCCTGGTAGTGGGCGTGCGCAGCAAGTCCACCTATGAAGTCAACTGAAATACAGCAGCTCAAGTTGAGTCAGTGTGAAGATAAAACACATGTAATCCTGAATTTCACAACAGCATACATACCCATAAGGCTAGCAAAATATCTGTTTACTACAAATGGAAAAAATAGGTTTAAGCTAAAGGGCTATGAAAATTTTATCAATGATCAAAGGGGGAATTTTAATAACCTGCCCTCTTAGGTTCTGCAAAATCACAGTTATTAGTTTCAGTAAAAAAACGGAGAAATCTAAAACAGTGTGAAATTTTAAATGTGCTTGTGTTCAAGCAGCCAGACATGCCTTTTCTCTATGCATTTCAAAAGCTCCACTTTGTCTTGTTGTTGCCAATATCAATTTCTCTGAAGAACATCTTCTACATCATTAGCAAGGATTCTGGGAAGTCATTCAGCCTGTCCATAAGCCTCCTTCCTCTCGTGACTCTTGTGCTTTGCAAGGGCTGATATTCTCTAGACCACAGAATGGGTCCTATAGTCTCCATGGATTTGGTCATCTTTGTCATAGTGTTTCTATCTGCTCTGCTAAAGCCTCAATCTATTTTTCCCAATTCTTTAATTTGTTTCTCCTATTCTATTAGCCACTGAAAACATTAATTACTTTAAACAAAGCTTTGTTTGTATAATAGTACTTTAATATCAACAGGTATAAAGGCATATGGGGAAATGAACTTGTAAGGATATGTGTGTGTGCACACATGCACACATTATTTAAACTGTGTATCATACCTCAGTTCGAGAGGCATTTCAGAACACTCCAACTGAAAGATATATGAATAACCTTAGTAGTTCTACTGACTTCTTAACTAAGCATAGTTACTCTGGCCAAGCCCTGACCCACTCCACCCTTTACTTTCTTTGGAGGAGCTGAAATAAGCCTGGCACCATCAAAACTTCATAGTTTGCTACATGGATATGAGCTTGTGAGGTACGCTCAGCAACCAGGTTACAAGGGACTTCTACAGGCAACATCTGGAGGGCAGAAGAACTTGAAGTCTTGTCTTTATTAGATATACAAATTACCTGGAAACTGCTGAAAGGAGAGAAGCAATAAGCAAAAGAGGTAGTCAGTCTGAGACACTGGAGACATTTCCCTAGGGTTTGAACAATGCTTTTTAAAATATTTATTTATTATTGATTGATTGTGCATGTGTATTTGCATATTCCTGTGTGTGAATGCTGGGAAGTGATGGTCAGGGACAATTTTTTGGTTGTGCTCTCACCTTTCACCTTGTTTGATGCAAAGTTTCATATTGTCCTTCATTCTATTTGCCATCTTCAAGCTTCCAGGAAATTCTCCCATCTTTACCTCCCTATTCATAGTAGGTGTACTGGAGTTTCAGAAGCCTGCTACATTTTCTAGCTTTTTTGTGGGGCCTAAGATCCCAAACTCAGGAACTCAGAGTTGTATGGTATTGTGATTTGATTCAGGTGTCCCCCATAAACTTATGTGTTCAGGATACTTGAGCCCCAGCTAATGGTAATTTTAGAATTGGAACCTTGTTGGAGGTGTGTTGTTGGAGACAGGCTTTTGGTTGTTATACCCAGCTTCCCCTTTCTAGTGTCTGGTATACTCTCCTGCTAAGGTTGTCCACCTGATATTGGCCAGGAAGTGATGTCCAGCTTTTGCTCATGCCATTGTTTTCTCTGCCATATAATGGAGTTTTCCCTCAAGTCTGTAAGCCAAAATAAACCCTTTCCTGTCAACAGCTTGCTTTTGGTTGGTTTCTTTCTCCCAGTAACAAGAAAGCTAACTGCAACAGTTAAAATTTGTACCAGAGTGGGATTGGCTGTTGATGCTAGAGCTATGATTCTGTGGCTTTGGCCTTTTGCAACTGATTTATTGGAAGCATTGCAAAGATTTAAAACCTTGACCTAAAAGACACCTTGCAGTGCTGTTCATGGACCATTCTGGTCAGAGTTGAAAGACCTGAATGCAGAAGTTTGTTGGGACTGGTCTAGAAGCAGTTTATGTGAGAGACTTGCTGTCTTCTGCCTGCCTGTGTTCAGAGAACTTGTTCAAGGTTTCATTGAGAAATGGACTGGTCTGAGCAGATGGAGATGACACAGAAAGAAATGAAATCTTTGGGCCAACTGCTGCCAGTTCAGCATTGAGATTGGGCCAGGTGATCTGTATTGGGACAGCAGGAAGATTGCGGACTCTTTTGAAATAAGGGGCCTGAGTGCTGAAGAAGGTACAATTTACTTTAAAAGTGATTTTTTATATGTAACAGGCTATACACTATTGTCCCCTCACCCTAATTCCAGTTACCCTGGAGGCCCTCTTCAGTGTGGTTGTGGCAGTCACTGTGGGGTCATGAAGCCTCAGTCAGTCCATATGGGACAATGGGGAACCATATCTCAGCATGTTCCTCCCTACTTTGTGGCTCTCTCTTATAATCTTCCCACCCCGTCTTCCAAAGTTTCTTTATAGGGTTAGGAAATTGGAAAATACTGTAAGGGAATCTGTGTTGTTAACTGGGACATAATCTCCCTTTTGTTCTGGGAAACATCCAACAAGTTCGTTAAACAGAAGATAAGTGTAATGTATTTCAGCACAAATATTTTCCTAGGTACTTTCATTTTGCCTCATTGTATCTCTCTCCTAATATTACAATTACTGTATTATTTGACAAAAAATTTTCAAGACAAGAACATAAATTACTACTGTTTATGATTGGTGTCATCTAATACAGATGCCACAAAATGTTAGGCCCCTTCAAATCAGTTTCTGTTCATCCTGTGCACAATCTAAACCTGTCCAATTAAATAGAAGTGCTCCATCAAGAGTCTCTTCCCGAGCCCAAGGCATTGCAAAAGGAATTTATAGAAATGAAAAATCAAACCTTTTACAATACTTGAGCCCTTATTACTTAATTTTTCCTCTTTTGCTTTTATAAGAATAAAACTCAATGTTTTCCCTTTCATGATCTTCTAATTGCTGCAGTCTACTAAGATCTTCCAGAGATGCACTTTGTTTTTTATTTTGAATAATCTGTTGAAGCATTTCAATAATCTTTAACATAACCCAACTAAAATATAGAGGATTCATAAATAAAAACCTTCACAACTGTTTTAGCAAGCATAGTAACTAAAAAGGTAGTTCAACATCTGAAGGGTTTATTTTGAAACCATGAATTTGATTAAAAAATTAAATCTAATTCATTGAAAATAAACTTCTTTTCTGTTGAGAGCATCTAATGAAATATGATACTGGTGTGCACACTGCTCTGCGTTACTTCTGGCCTTTTGGCTGAGATCAAGTGCAGCAAGATTAGTGCCACTATGTTGAGGCTGACAAATTCCTTTGCCCCTAATGGATCAAAACATTTAATAAACTTTGACATGCTCTTCCTGAACTCCATCATCTGGGGTCTGGGAGAGGGCTGCTGGGCAGGGCCTGTGGCTTCTGGGATTCCCCTTCCCCCACTGGAGCTGGGAAGAAGTCTGCCTTCTCCAGCTCCTCTGTCCAAGTGTGTGTGTGTGTGTGTGTGTGTGTGTGTGTGTGTGTGTGTGTGTGTGTGAGTGCAAGCACACACATGCCCAGCTGACTGACATATACAATGTCCCCGAAAGGAAGCTGTCCGTTATGTGGTGCCTTTGAAGCATTACTGTTGATTTTCTTAGAGCTTTAAAGAATTTTGTTCACTCTACATGCCTCTTGCATACCTGGATGAGACTAGAGAAGACTGTGAGCGTATTGTCTCCTTACCATTCTAGACATTACTAATATAATTATGAATAATTATATATTCACTTGAAAATTAAATATGTAAGACAAAGTCTATACCAGAAGAATGACAGGACAACTTGCTTCAGGGAAGACGATTTCAACCAAACTTGGATATATGTTCCTCCAGGCTAGGGATTGAACATGAGCTACACTGTCTTTGCATATCATGTGTAAACTTAAATTCTCAAGACTCCAGAACTATTGAAGACGATAAAATATTCAAGATCATAAGGAGGAATCATGAACATCAAGAATTCTTAATGGATGGGGCCTAGCAAGAAGTCCACCTGATGATGATGTGCTCATGTTCACAAGACATAGATCAGTGTGCGTGCACTAACACTTGAAAGCGACTCAGCAGGGCTGAGCTTCTGAAGAGGTTTGCAGTTACATCACAGGAAGGCCGTTATGTCACAGTGACCATGTCAGGTGGTTACACGTTTTCATATTGACTTTCATGAGAAGGAAGTTGCCAAATTAGATTTTGCCCCATAGATATAATGGGGTTCGTCTCTGTTAAACACGAGAAAGGCGAGAGGAGGCATGCACAGGTTTTCAGAGGTATTAGAGATAGAAACAACTGTGAAGTCTGTAGTTCCAACAGTAAGCAAGGACCTTACAGGATGGAAGAGTGGGTGTGGAAGAGGGAAGGCAGCACCTGCTAGCTTTCTGGGCATGTGCAGGACAGGGAAAGTCTTGGGCACTCTGGTTATTGGAGCCTAGAATATGTATCAGAAATTAACACAATTAAGAGTTGGCCTCCACCCTCCAGAAATGTCAGTTCTGTACAACATTGCTACCTATGTTATTCTTGGAAAATGAGGTGTTCTCATTATTGGTTTCATGGGGAGCACCCATGGCCCAGAAAGGCCTCTGTTTAGAGTTGTTGCCAATATACTTCATATGCCCACTGGAATCACACAGCTAGGCAACTTCTTGGAAGAGCTAATGTTTCTTGTAGTTGACCATCTTTGTGGTTTCTCTCTGTAGCCATTTGAACTCCTGAGGAGGATTCTTACCCAACTGAATGAATTACAGGACCACTCTAGATAGAGAGCTACATATTACTGTACAAAATCACATTTGTGTTCACAGCCAGTTTACCTTCTCTACTCATATACTGGACACCTTAGGTCATGAATGAAACTCCCATTCATTCAAGGACTCAGTCCTTGTTCAACTATTTCAAATTGCAGTGTCTTCACACACAAGTGAAGGAGAATATAGAGCAGTGGACACACCACCCTGCGTGTCCAGCACAGAACATGTGCAAGGGAGGCTAGCAGTGTAGGGCATATAATTCACTATGTGTAGATGGAAACCCACCCCTTGGGGTTATGGGGCAATGACTTTCAGTTGTGAGAATTTCTCTGTGCTTCTCAAAAGCCATGGAGGTGCTAATGTTCTGTGTTCCTGTGGAGAGACTTACTGTGTCTCCAGACTTGATCTTGGTTCTTTTCCTGTGGTTAAAGTTTATTTTCCTATATATATCTATGCACCTCTCTCTCTCTCTCTCTCTCTCTCTCTCTCTCTCTCTTTATTTTTGGTTTTGGTTTTTCAAGTGAGGGTCTTGCTCTAGCCCAGGCTGACCTGGAATTCACTAGGCAGTCTCAGGCTGGCCTCAAACTCATGGTGATCCTCCTACCTCTGCTTCCTGAGTGCTGGGATTAAAGATGTGTGCTACCACGCTTGGCTCACGTATCTCTTTAGATTGTCAAGATTAATCTGAGCCAAAAGCCCAGAATATAGATGCAAATTAATATGTGTATGTGAGGGAAAAGGGATAGAATGGGCCAACAGAAATAAGTTCTTTGATTTTCAAAACATTCCAGCCTGAGTTTTATAAATTATTACAACTTTACACAATTTTGAGTTTAATTCACTTTTCATGTCTGAATTTTAGTAGCATACTGGTTTGGTTTTAATTAAACACATTTTAAAATTTGATGCTTGCTTTTATCTTATTATTAAATTATAAAGTACTTTCAATAGCCAGTAAAACATATAATATAGAATAATTTTTTAAAAGGACATCTTTATTATGAATAAGTTCATACATTGTATGAGCAAATCCTGTGAAGGTGTCCCCATTTCCCTCCTTTCTGTCCCCTACCCACTGGGGTACGTTCTCGGTGTGCATTCTGAATCTGTCCATAAGGGTAGGGGGTTATGAACTGCACCAGAGGAGACAGTTTTTTTCTTCTCCCTTGTGTATTGTTGCTGAGGGGGGCAATGTCTCTGGGTATTCTCCCTCACTATGGCTTTTACATTCTACCCACCCCCTCTTCTGCTCAGTTCCCTGAGTCATAGTGGGTGAGTTTTGATACTTGTTTTCCATTGTTAGAATTAAACAGGTGTGAACATTTTGCTTTCTTTTCATGAACTTTCTTTGATTTTAAGAACTACAAATGACAAATACCGGTGGCACTCTCTCCTCCATTCTCTTGACTTGATGGAGCATATTAGGCAGTCTTGCTTTGCATTCCTGATTCACCCCTTGCTAGCTCTGGGATTACAGGCACAGTACTAACCTCTTAGTGGACGTTTGTTCCGATGTTGTAGTTGCTTGCTATAGTTACCTATTACCCTTGATGACAAGTCACCCCACACTAGTAACCTAAAACTTAAAGGTGCCATCATTCAGTTTTCTCCCAATTGGAAGTTGCAGCAGAATTCATCAGGAAAGGCTCATTTCTGTTGCACATCACCTTAGCCAGGCTCTAAGCCTACTTCTGAGGTGGCTGGTTCCAAGGCTAGAAAACTGGAGCTGCTTGCTGGGCTGAGGCTGGAGACCTCGTTTCTCCCTTCACCACCCTCCATGTAACTTACTGGTGGCATAGTAGTTGGAGTCCAGGGCGGCTAAAAATTTCAAGACAAAGAGCCAGGCAGAAGCTGTGTCACCTCCTATGGCCTAGTTTGAAAAAAGTTACACACTGCCACACTCACCAAACTCTATTAGAGGGCCTGATTAGGTTCAAGGGAAAGAACCAGAATTACAGAAGCTATCTTTTTTGTTTTTTTTTTGGGCAGGATCTCACCCAGCTTAGGCTGGCCTCAAACTCACCGTGTAGCTGAGGATGACCTTGAATTCTTGATTCTTTTCACACCACCTCTCAGATATTAGGATGACAGGTATGTGCCACCATGACGGACTCTTTTCATTTCCTTATTCAGTTTTATTTTTTCTGATGTGAAACAATCATTTTCTTTTCTGGTATTGTTGACTGAACCTAGGCCTCATACATGCTTAGCATTTTGCCACTCAGCTCCACCCATCTTCTGAAACTCTACTTCTTTTTTTCTTGCTGTGGTGGTTTGAATGTAAATATATGTCCCCCATAGCCTCAGGCATTTTTGATGAAGATTAAGTTTCCTACTCAGTCTGCAGCGAGCAAAGCCTGGCTGGAAGAGGTCTGTCACTGGAGGTGGTTCTTGAGTCCAGACCTACTAGGTGTGTAGAGAGCCACCTTGGGCTGTGGCTATTGGTTCTCTCTTCTGCCGTGGATGAATGATGGAGTGATCCAGCTTCCTCCACCACAATAAAGCTTCCCCTGGACTCTGTAAGCCTGAAATAAACCTTTCTTCCAATAGGCTGCTTCTGGTTGACTGTTTCTCCCAGCAATGAAAAGGTAAATGCAACAGTTGGCATTTAGTTTTTATTTATAATCATAAACTTAACTCTGTAATCTAGCTAGACTTGGAAGGGAATAAGGAAAATAAGGAACTCCCAAAATGCAGTGAGAGCAAAAAGATTACAGAATATGGTGAGCAGATTGGGTGATGGGGTGCTCTCCTGAGCTACAGAAGGAATGGTCTGGTGGTTAAGATGAAACAAGCCATGTAGAGTTGTCCGCAGTCAGCACTGGTGACCTTCTTGCTAGTCTTGCAACACTTGGACCTAAGGTGCTCCATGTCTTCCACAGTGTTCATGCCATCTTTCACCTTCCCAAAGCCCACATGCTTGCCATATGCCCACTCAGTCTTGGCAATTCAGATAAAAAATTGGGACCATTTGTGTTTGGCTCAGCATTTTCAATAGCAAGATATCAAGACCTTTATACTCCAGGATGGAGTTCTCATCCTCAAATTTCTCCCCATCGATGGACTTTCTTCCAGAGTCATTATGGTGTGTGAACCCACCACCCTGGCACATTAGTCCTGGAATAATTCTGTGAAAGCAGGAACCCTCATAACTAAGTCCTTTCTCTTTTGTGCTAAGAGCATGAAAGTTTTATGCTGTGTTTTGAACTTTGTGTGCAAACACCTTGAAGGAGACACAGTCTAAGGGCTCACTATCAATGGAGATACTTAAGGTTTTAGTGTTCTGTCTTTGATTCTTGCATCTGTGAACCTGTCAGTGTCCCATAGGTTATGGTAACTACTAGTCCTGAACCTTCGCTCATGGCTGTTTTGTTGCAAAAGTTCTCCTGTCTTTAGAAAGTTTCCTATTCCACACCTTTCATACCTTCTTCTCCACATGCCTCAGTCCAATACACACACCTTTAAATATTATTATCCTCATATTTAGAAAAAGTTGTAAGTTTCTCTTTACTTTTATTTTTGAGATAGGATCTCTTGTACTCCAACCTGGTGTTGAACTTGTTATGTATCTGAGGATAACCTTGAACTCCCGAGTCTACTGCTTTCATTTCCCAAGTAATGGGATTATGAGCCTGTGTCACCATGCCTGACAACTTTATTTCTATTTCTTACTTTAGTCTCCAAATAGTGTATTTTCTATTCTTTTAAAAGTTTCTCAGTGCTGAAAGCTACAGAAATCATACTATTTCACAGTAGTGGGCATGTCCTTAGTTCCTCAGGCAGTTCTCATCAGTAACTCACTCTGAAATGGAATGGCTGCTTATGACAACCAGTGACATGTCCTTTTTGAAGGCCTTTGGAAAGTCTTTGTAATTTTTCAGTTACTGTTAGCTCAGATACCTGGTACATTCACCTCTGGACAGTACTTCTGGGCAGCATTTGGGATAACATTTTATTCTGGAAAAGCAAAATTTAAGAATCCTAAGCACACCTCACATTTCTGTTTTTGGTGCGGTCTTACATTTTGATACAGCTGTACTTCTGGCTTTGTTCCTCTTCTGAGTTCACATCTCTAAAGCCAGTTGTTTTCTATAAACTTTGCTGACAGTTTCTTCTCACTTTAAAATTTTCTAAGAGTCTGTGATACTTAAAGTAATGGGATAATAAATTCTAGAATCTCTTTGGGGTCAATGAAGCAGAATAGAATGGCTGGAAGGAACAAAATAATCATTTCCCAAAAGGCACAAGATAAAAACAGCTTCCAAATCTAACAACTCCAGATGAATGCTGTTCCCATGCACAATATCTGCTCATAGGTACTTGCTTTTCTAATACAGTTTTGTCATTCTTGCTTATGTCTAGCCAATGATTTATCTGGTTCTATAGATCAAGTGACAAATACCTATTGACTTTGAAGTCTCTATATTTCCTCTTTACTGTCTGTGTCTACAATTTTGTACATTTTTACTGTGAAATACTATTTGATTTTTTATAGTCTGTATTATTACTTTTGGTTCTGTCATTCTGAGGACAATCTCCATCTAAAACACTATTTCCTCTCTGAGGGTTCTTCTTTAAATCCTTTTCCTTTTCTATGAATTACTGTTCAAAGAATATTGAATCTGATCCTATCCTTCCCAAGGTGAAATCCACTCACCAGCTCACATTATCGTGCAGATCATCCCAGATGATGTGACCCTAGTGGGCCCAGGAGCGGGAAAATGGCACTTCCCCATTCCCTGAGGAGTGTGCACGTGCACATGCGCACATCTGTCTTTGTGCAGAGGGAGCCTGGGGACAGTTAGCCTTCCAGACCAATCATTGCTTGCTAGGAGAAGGGTCATTTATTTACCACTGGGTGCCTATAAATGTTGGTATTCTCTTAGTATGTAATAAGAAGTAGTTTAAAAATCACTGGTGTAAAACAGGCTCCAAGGTCACCCACAGGCAGGCCTACCTTTCACTTACTAAACTGAACTCAGCTACTCATGAGTTCCTGAGTTGTCCACATTTCCCTTGGACTTTTCTAGATGTATTCTGTTATTAGCTTCTTTTTTGTTGTTGTTCTACAAACTTTGTTGGATTAAGATACATTTTTTCTGTTTTGTAAAAGGAAGTTTCTTTGTTGCTTTCCTGATGTTGTGATATTCTTTTTTTTTAAATATATATTTATTGTCCATAATGAGTTACATTATTTAGTGGGCAAACAATGAGTTGTTATCCCCAATTCCCCAGTGCCCCTCTTCCCCATCCCCAATCAGTTGTATATCCTCCTCCGTGGGCTGTCTGGATAAGTCCTTGAGGCAGGGAACCATGGATAGCCTAGTACTCAGCCAGGTTCTCCTGGCCCTAGTATGTTGTTACTGAGGGGTGTCATGCCTCTGGATAGTCTCCCCCCCCACAGCTCTCACAATCTTTCTGCCCCCTCTTCCGCTCAGTTCCCTGAGTCGTGGTGGGTGAGTATTAAGGCTGCTTTAATGTTGTAAGCTTAGGGGTCTTTGTGTCAAAAATTATTGGTTTCTGTCTCACTGGCTTATCCTGTGTTGATTGAATGGTTGTGGCAGTGGGTCCCTTGTTCATCCTGTCATTCTCTGCAGGATTCCATATGGATCCGCGATATTCTTAATGTGTGACCAAGGCACATGCTCTGAACGTCCATGTGTAATTCCTGACTTGGTCTGCTTATTATGCTGTGCATCTGGTTCACCTGGCATGGACCATCATCATCTGCACTTCACTCTTCTGTGTTATTCACAAGCCTGGTCATGTATTACAATGTGAGATCTCCTGGGAAAGGGACCAAGTTTTACTCATGTCTGCATCCTTGTGGCTAACCACACAGAAGTCCTTC
Organism: Zapus hudsonius; assembly: GCA_004024765.1. NCBI lineage: Eukaryota > Metazoa > Chordata > Mammalia > Rodentia > Dipodidae > Zapus > Zapus hudsonius. The sequence continues at coordinate 17,567 of PVHP010004341.1, forward strand.
AGGGATGATATCCTGAATGAATAGATCAATAAATCCATGAAGGATTAGCTACTTGAGCTAGTTAACACATCTTCACCCAAACAATAATAGGTTGGATCAGTACTACAGACACTTATACATCTGGACAGGTTGATGCCCCAGGTTAAGAAAGATAGGAGAGAAATGCAGCCATAACAAACACTGAAGTGTCTAGGAAAGCTCCTTCCTACCTAGAAAATGTAGAGTGCAGAATGCCACCAAGAGATACGGCAAAAGGAGACAAAAGAACCTCAACAAAAGTACCTGTCCAGCCAGGCTGGCAGACATTAAAATGTTTCAAAGAGGTAACAAGTATAAAAAGTATAAAATGAACCAAAAAGAGGCTCTTCACTGGAGCAGTCTTTTGCACACTCTTTTTAATAGTACACAAGTCCTGATGCTCAGGGCTGCTATATTTATCACGCTTGAAATGTATGGATTGAGAATTCCTCTTTAAATTTGTTGGTAGAGAGATAGAATCAACTTGAAATCTAGGTCCTTCTTCTCACCTAAAAATTCCCAACCTTGAAGAAATCTCAAGTATTTTTAGTCGTGTATTTAGTGATCAGATCACATACTGTTAATCTTATTTTAAATATAGGCTAGGTTTTTATAGCCATTGAGACAATTTGTGTCTATTTGGAATGGAAAATATTTGTAATTCTTAATATAATCTAACAGACTATATTTAGGTTATATTACAACAGATTCTCCCTTTAAAATTTATTCAACCTACCATTTCCCTTCAAAAAAAAAAAACCTACTCAAACTTTTAATTGGGCTTTTTTAACTTGAATTGTAGTTGACAGACTCAATAAGATTTAATACATTTGTATGATATTTAAGAAAATATGCGTTTTAATTTGTGTATAAACTTATTTATTAAACATATTTGCTGGGGTAGCTTAAAACCCAGTTAATATTTTGTTTATATTAGAATGAATGTGTGTTAAAAGCTTAGCTCTAGCATGGTGTTAATTGGGATGTTAAAGTTTTAACAGTTGTAACCTACTGGTCAGTTTGAGGTCTTTGGGAGTGTGCTCTCAAGAGGGGAAAAGGAATGATAATACTTCTCTGTCTCTCTCACTTCTTACTCCCTCCCTCTCTTTTCCCTCCCTTTCTGTTGTCTCTCACTCTTCTCTTTCTTTTTCTTTCTCTAATGGCATTTACTACATCCTCACATGTCCAAAACAATTGGGTCAACCAACCATGGTTTGAAACCTCCAAAATTGTGAACAAAAGCAACCATTTCTTTTTATCAGGTAACTCTCTTTGATATTGTAACAGCAGCAGCAAGTTGACTGACACTACCATTGAGATTCTGTTTGATGAAAGAGGTCTGGAAATGAGGAGAGGATGTGGTGGCACACTGTTGTGAGCGTCCTTAGTATCCCTGAATGGCAAGCTGAATATGTTAAAATGGTGACATAACACCATGCATATTTTGCCGTAATAAGAAGAAACACATGTCCTCCCCAAATAATTATTACTTAGATTCACAAGCAGAATGTAAAAATTCCTATACACTAGGACATAAGAACACACAAGCTTTAACAAATTGTCAGCCTAGGAAATTGCAGAATGATTGACATCCCAGAGAAGATACAGACAGAACTGTCCGTATAGAAAAGCGGTTTCCTGGGCATCAGAAATCTCCCAGTGATAAAGTCTAAAGAAACTCCGAGCTTCACCCTTCTTTGCAGCTTTCCTGTTCTGGATGAAAACACAGACAGCACAATGTCCTGACATCCCCATGTAACTAAGAGTCTTTGTTTACCTTAAGTAAAAAAGAAATAGTTTCATTTACTTTTCCAAATAAACATATAGACAAATGAATACTAAATGAGGCAAATGTAGAACAAAGAACTCCTTTATTTGCCCAATAGCCTGAAATGCTCTTTTCCCCCTTGAGAATTAGAACTTCTGCAGGTTTCTGTTCAGTGGTCTCCCTACGTGGGGCTTCTTCTTCACAAATGTCCTCTCCTTTGTGGGATTCAGCAGCATGGGTCTCAAAGATTCAAGATAACATCCAAGATTCAAGTCACAAGATCAACTTTCATGCAAGCAATAATTCAGAGACTCGTGGCACTTGGACACTTTGACATCTCTATTTTAAACATGTTTTCCTAAGCTCATGCCCATATGCACCACATAGTGGGAAGGGAGATACCATGGTGAGCGGCAAATGGACATTACTTAGGGGCTGGTCTGGACTCTACTTTTTAGAAGTGAGTCTCATGGACACCTAACTGCATAGAGACCATAGCACACAATACAGATGGGTGACTGGGGGAAGGACAGGCAAACCTGGGTAGTGACTAGCTAGCGGTCTCTGACATGGCTTGTACATGACTGTCATGAGAGTTCTGAGGTGGTATTGCATGAAACACTAGAAGTTCTGTCACTGACTGAGTAAACTGTGGCAAAGAAAGATGTCCTTGGAATACACCATTAACTCTAATCTAGACAATATGTTCTTATATTCTGAGGAAGGAAGGGGGAAAGGGAAGGAGAGGGAGGCTGATTTCTTTCTATGAGGCAAAGCTGTGGACAAAATAGAAAAGCCAGATAAAATATATATTGCAATGGATGTATTTTCTTCCTCATACAGATTTCTGTGTTAGCCTTAAAGTCATGTGAATATATTCTGTTACCTCATTTATATTCCTGTTTCAAATATTGCTCCTAGAAAGAACACTTAATTATGATTTTTGTGGTCAGTAAAATACTTAATATAAAGAACATAAGATTAGTGTTCCATATATGCCTTTTATTGATAGTTACTTGAATGAAACTTCTTCAAAGGAATTATAAAAATCAGTTCTTCATAAAGATCTTAAATATAGTCCAAGACTATAGATTTTGAAAATAATGTGTGTTATTTTGTTATCTAAAAGGCATAAACATCTCTTTTAGTATCTGGTCTTTAAACTATTCTGCTTTATTGCCTGATTTTAAAATGCTCACATAAAGCAGCATGAGTATAAGCCGTTACTTGGGAAGGCTAGTTAGCATTTTATAGGCACTGACAAATTATCACGTTAAATGTAGCTGGAACTAGTGCTTCAAATATTGTAAGCAGATTACACATCATAAATTTTGGTGCATTTGCATACGGATTTAAGATAATATTTAATTTTTAAAATATGTGCTGCTGCAGAGAAAGGCTGGCTTGACAAATGCCTGAGATGGGATTGTCAAGGAGCCTAGGAGAGGACACTCCCAAGGTGGGAGCAGTCTACAGTCACTCAGATCATCCTCTCTAACGATCCTTGGCCACATTTATAAGAATTCAACAATCAGAAGGTCATTGCTGGCTTTGAGACTGGATTTTCAGGGACAGTATAGGATGGAATTCCAGACAGCAGCAGACTGGCAGGAGATGGGAGATAAGAACCTGCCAGCTGTCAGTGTAGCTACTTTGTAGAAAGGCCTGGACATGAAGGGAGAAGCATGGGAGACGGGACAGGTAAATACAGGCCATTTGGGGACTCAGGAGTCATTTCTATCATGAGACTTTGTAACAGAGGGAAAAAGTCAATGGAAGAAGAAACTAGGCAGCTGGGAGAGGGGAAGAGAAGGAATGATTAATGGAGCAACATCCCCGATGTGTTGGAGGGATGGAGATAAAAGTCGCGAAAACCACAGCATGTCAGGGAGAGATAAAGACTCTTGAGGGAGAGGGAGAGATAAAGAGATGGCTCGTTGGTTAAAAGCGCTTGCTGCACAAACATGAGAGCCTGAAAGAATGAGTTGGAGCCCAGCATCCACATAAAAAGCTGGGTGAGACCACACATTGCCTGTAACCCCGGTCCTGTGGGGAGCAGAGCCAGGGGGCTAGTTGGTCAGCCAGTTTGACTAAAGCAGCAGCTCTGCATTTAGTGAGAGACTCTATCTCTAGGAAACACCATGCAAGAGAAATAAAGGAAGATACCAACTTTCTCTCACCTCCATAGGCCTGTACATGGGGTGCGCACATCATCACACACATTTATGCGTATAGTATACATACTCACGTAACACACACATACACATAACACACACACACACACACACACACACACACACACACACACACACACACACCACCTTACATACATGTGCCCTAAAAGGAAGAGGACAGAGAGAGCCTAGGAACTTGAGGACTCTGAGCCTATGGGTTTAGAGTCTCTTTGCTGTGACAATGTTTTATGGTAGTCTTAATGCTAAGGATACTTTTGGGGGACTATGAATTCACATCAACAGCTTGAGCCCTAGTGGCTATCCCTAAACAAGGGTATAACTCTGTGATATGCTGTGTTCTTCAATGTACCAGCAGCTCAAAGTGTTAATGTCTAAGGACTTGGAGAAAGCAAAGACTAGGAATGGGTGAGAAGATGACATGGCTCCATGGGACTTTGTACATTTCCTCAGATAATGTATTCTCTCAGTGCTACGAAGCTGTTCAGGAACCCTAGAGAAATGGGTCTCAGTGTACTCAAGGCTAGCAGAGCTGAATTAGTGGGCAAGTCACAAAGAATGAGATAGGAGTAAGGATTCAAATGTTGAATTTAGATTTAAAATAAAACCCAAGGACACTGGCAGAATGCTGGCATTTGCTTTTCCCTTGGGCTCCTAAATTTTATCCCTAAGAACCAGAATATAAAAAAGAATTTTTAGGTTCCTCATAAAATCCATACGGTGACTTCCAGGTGCCAGAAAGTGTCAAATTTTTTACGTTTTATTTTGTTCTCTCATGATCACATGTGGATCCCAAATCTCTCATTTTCCATTTATACCATCTGGATGGCTGATTCTTCATTCTTGCATTTCAACTTAAAATGCATTGCAGCTGGGAGCTGCTGGTAAGAGTGAGAATCCGTGAGCTCTTGTCTTATGTGGGGAAGTAGGAGTGGGACAGCCCCATGCATAGTATCTGTACCTTTGTAACATAACCAGGGCGCTGGATTGTCCCTTCAACCATGTGAGGAGACAGTGAGAAGACATGCATATATGACTCAGGAAGTAGGCTCGTACCAGACTCCAGATCCTCCATTTCCTTGACCTGGGACTTTCCAGCCAACCATTATAGCTATTTAATATCACTCCCTGGAGGATGTCTCTTTCTGTGATTGACTGGATGTGGAAGATACAGGCAAAAGACGAGGATTATGCCCAAGGTTTTCGACTATGAGAAGAGTTGTCACTGTTTTTATATAGCCCTTTTCTCAGAATTGAAACATTCTTTCCTGGAGGATGAGAGGGGGAGGCTCCTAACAGTCAGGAAGCTAACGAAACTTCTAAGGTCAAAAACACAGCTTAGAATAGACCACTCTTCACGGGGCCCCTCCTGAAATTATAAAAGCAGTAAATTATTGCTGGGAGAAGAGACCCTCTTCACAGAGCTTCTACCAATTGTTAAGGTGTATCTAGTCTTCGGTGGACCTTCTGGTGAGGTAGCTTCCCCTGGAAGCAGTGTCTGCCCCTTTACCTCAGCCCAGGCTTGTCTAGTGCCTGGGGACAGGTCTCAGTGTGCCTTCCAGTGGCTGAGAAAAGTGGAGTCAGGATGAGGAGGAAGAGAGTCTGCTGGGCCTATTGCTGGACAGACTGTGGCAATAAGAAGAATGTCTTTTGACTTGGACACAACTTGCAGCTGGAAATGGGGAATGGACTCTCCGAGCAGACGTCCATCCTGCCCAGCCTGCCGTCGTTCATTTCAGTCCTTTCACACTGTCATTCTGGGTTTGGGCTGTGCTGGAAAGACCACTGCCTTGTACCGGTTGCAGTTTAATGAATTTATAAGTACCACGCTTACTAGAGGATTTAATACTGAGAGAATTATATTAATCTTGGGCAATTCTAGACCAATCACTTTTACTTCTTGGATGTAGGTGGCTGAGAGCAACTGAAGCCACTGTGGAGGTCACATACCCAATGCACGGATGGCATTGTGCTTGCGCTGGATTCTGTGGACGTGGAAGGATGGAAGAAGCCTAAAGTGAACATCATACAATAAGATATCAGAAGATCAGGGGGTCCCTGTGACAATAGGTGACAACAAGCAAGACCCGAGGAACTCACTGTCTCTGTCAGAAGTTCAGAATTGTTGGCAATGGTTAAACTGCTCTTCAAGTCCTTAGTATTTCCAGCCCACCTGTGAAACCATAGGAGATGGACGAAGGGAAAGACTTGAGGACTATAAGATATGATAATTAAAAGAAGCAAAAGGTTGTGGCAACAGAAATAAAAGCATGACTAGCAATACCTTTGACCTTGGAGTGGAATAGGTTTTCTTTGGTCTGATTTTGAAAATGAAGGAGCATCTATAGCCTGGTTGGCCGGTCTGCCCTCCTGGACACTATTAAAGCTTTGGTTTGTTGACCAGTCAGAAGCGTAGTGGAAGATGACTAAATCCCATGCTTCATAAAGCTGTCTCTTCCCCCTAACCAACACATCTTTTGGTACTATTAGTATGGAAAGTCTAGCAAAGACAGTAAATTGGCCAGAAAATAGGTTTGTGGAAATTTGTCTTGAAGCTAATGAAAAAAAGTCCTGACTCAGAGACAGCAGCCTAGGCTTCACTTTGAGCTTAGTTCTTGTCATTCAGCTGGTTTTAGTGAAATGGCTTCTCTATTTTGCCTCACCTGGTTCATTGGTTTGGTTTTGTGGGTGACATTTTATGACATTCACCTTGGGAGAAACTGTCTTAATGGCCTAAAGAGAGACTGGAATCCTGTCTCCATCATAGCACCACAGCTCAGCCTCTTCCCACGAGCCCTTGCCTCAGCCACAGGTGGGCCGGCTGAAGTCCTGACCTGCAGGTTCCTGACCTTTGTCAGCAGTCCTGTCCTTTTGGCCAAGTCGGCAGGATGAGTTTGCTTCCTCTTATCTGCCTCATTCTGAGAGCATCTACTTTCTGAGTGAAGAGAATAGGAGAAAGAAACCTGCTTGCACTCAGGAAGGAACTTTGAAAATAAGCACTTTTGCCTTTTGTCCTTGCCTTGGCAATGCTGTGATTAAAAAGCAAGTTAGAATTAAAGCTGCAAAGCTGGGAACACAGGACAAGAAGAAAAGGGGGACTTGCAATTGGGTATGAGCCAAACTGACCAGACAAGAGGAAGGACAGGGGTTTGTGAAACAAACAAGTAAACAAACAAAAAACCACCCCTAACAACAATGAAGCCTGTCGTAGCAGGCTCAGGCAGCCCCCACAAGGACCCCCACAGCCACCCTCCCACGCAGGAACACAGGTATGGTAATGTTGCCATGATAGCAGTTTTCCTTTTTGTCCTTGGCTCTGTCCTGCTAGTGATGAAACTGCTCCTGTTCAGCTATGTCACTGGTGCAAGGGGATGGTCTCCAGAGCCCCAGGTCTAGTCACCAAGATGAACATGTGCGTGATCAGCGTCCGATTGGAAAGGAGACTGATGATTGGGTCAAAGCTACACTTCCATATCTTAGTCTAGTCATTGCACACATTTATTTCCCTAATCAAAAAGTCTACTAAGCCTTGGATCCCAGTCAACCAATAGCACCCAGGTGCCCTTGGGGACTCAAACCATTATAACCAGGAGTTCTAATCTTTCCTGCTTTTCTCCTTAAAAATCTTGTTTTCTTTTTCTCTGAAAATAAGACTTCTATTTTGTAAAAGCTCACTCTTCATTGCCCTTGAACTTCATTCCTTGAGTTCGTGAGACAAAGGACCTGTAACCTTCGGTTCAGAGTGGCTTTGGTGAGCATAGATAGTCTGGCGTCCTACTTCCTGAGTTAAGCCTACCTAAGAGCTAGGAAAGGTTTGAATGCCCCCCTCTCACAGGCTCTGTTTTCTCAGGTTTGTCTTCTCCAGGAATCCATGCAATTGAGCTTATAAGACAGGGATGCAACTCAGTGACCTAGCACCCCAGGGTGGTAAAATAAATAAACCAATAAATAAGTAAACTGTTGTTCTGATGGGGTACAGTGGGGTTTGAACCCATCTCTCTATATCTTGGTTTTCAGAATCTCTAAAATCCTGATTATATTAATGAAATGCAGGCCTTTCACCTGTTTCACAGTAGTTGTATATATCACAGGCTACTAACTAAGTTCTAAGTAATGTCACGCCAATTCATCGAACTAGCCACTCTTGGGGATTTGAAATTCAGTTTGAAAAAAATCATCTCAGCAGTAAAAATTCACCAAACATTTCTTTATTAAGTGCTTTTTGCAAAACATTTCTCTAAAGGTACCGCATGGCACAAAACATCAATCCTGGTCTCATATCTTTTCATTTAGTAAGGAGCTTAGCTAGTAATTGCACAACCATATGCACAGCCATCTCCTCATGTTACAGGGAACATTTAGGGCTCCAAAGCTGAGTTCTGGAGTTACAAGTGAGAAGACCAACATTCCGCATAGTTACATGAAAACAACCAGGTAGTTGCTGGAAGAAAATTCTATTCTGTGAAGATGGATCTAGATAGTGTAAGTGTACAAACTCCTTTGAAATGTTTACTGTGAATTCAGGGTAATTTGCTGGTCTTCCACATTTCTTCACCCTTGACTCTCATAGTGTCTCTCACCCTAAGATATCCATGCCTTCACTTTTCTTTCCTGAGAATCACCTGGTTCTCTTTTGAGATCTTCCCCAAGTACCCAATTTTGTTTTGTGGTCACTTACTTCTCTGGGTGTTCTCCTTACATTATAAGTCAAGGAAGGGAAATCTGGTAATTAACATTCAAACTGGTCAGTTTCTCTTCCATTAGCTTCTCTAGTGAAATTTCAGAAGAGATGGGGCTTTGAAAAAAACTCCTGCTTACATTATCACTATGGCAACATCTCCTCATTCTTCTACAGGGAACTGGTGAGCTCCTAGAAGGAAGTTATGGGCAGACAGTATGTGAAGACCAGCCAGCAGAAAGCCTCAAGCATAGCAGAAATTGAGGAAGTTTTTCCAGTAGCCATGATTCCTACCAATGAAAAGTTCCCTAAAAGTATTTCAGCAAGGATCAATAGACATATAAATAATTCTTCTGGGCTTTTCAATGTAGAGTAAAAATAAAATTCAGATCTGAGTTCATTTCTGTTAACAAAAATCTATTAGTATTTACAATATATGTTTCTTTTTCATCATTCAATATAGAGATCATCGATGAAATTTTGTGAATCCAAACAAATATCCCAGGTGCAACTTGCCACTTAACATGAGAAGTAATGTTAGAGCAGATTCTTCAAAAAAGCCAGCCAGTATTTTACAAGTTAACAGCTACTTTTCTGTGTATTTTGTCTCATTACCACACTTTCTTGAATTAAAAATATTGTTTATAGTAAGTCTGACAAGGTAGTAACAAGTTGCCTGTTCATCTCAGCATGATTCACAAATAAGACATACACAAGATTTTGATTACAAATTCTAAAGACCCCAGACTCATGAAAGCACTCCTATAGATTGATAGATACATAAAACCGAAGAAATAAAGAGCTGAAGGAGGACATGTACATTATTCTGCTTTTTCATCAGGACAAATGATGAAAACATTGACCCCCCAACACACACCTGGCATTTTGCATTTTGCCAGCTTTTTATTTTGCTGTCTCTGACCTGTAATCATAATCTTTGTAAGAATTATTAAGAGGTGTGAGAAGTAACATGGAAGATGGGTGTCTGGAAATGAATGTTTCCTCAGCTATTTACGACCCTTTAGAAATGCCAGTCTGAAATGTTGGCTCCCTAGAAGCACGTAAACAGTCCAGAGGAGAGAAGCAGAGCCATTACTAATTTTTAATGCTGACTGACAGCATCCAGTCTAAGAACAAGGCTTAACTTTGCATTTTGAATAATGCCGAGGTTTTCATTAGTTCAAATAGGAGTCAAGATGAGAAATAACAGCATCTGCCAAAATACTGTGACGCTGCATTCCACTTGCGGATACCTTTCAAAATGAGCTTTCCAGAAGTACGGGAAAGCCACCATCATTGTTTCCTTATCTTGTGTTTAAATATTGGACACACACATAAGAAAACCCCAAATCAAACAGCACATTTTCTTTCCTGAAGTAATGTCATATTCAAAGGGAAGTGCAGCATTGTGCCTACAAGCTAAGTGTTGGCAGTTGTCATAGTGTATGAGGTCATTGCTATTCACTATAGACATTACTTTTAGCTCACATCTGCCTTCTGAAGACCCTGGGATAATCTAATTACACCTGCACTTCTGATTCCTACTTCTTCCAATAAAAATGTAAAATTGTTCACAAAGACTAAGAGGTTTGTGATCACTCTTCATGTTTCTCTCTCTTCCAGCAGATGATCATGTTAAGTTGGGCATATTCACGTTGTTTTGAGCACCCAAGGCTCTTTTGTGACTCTAAGTATTATTAGAATTGATGGCAACACAGCTACTATCTCCAGATGTCGCTTTGTAATTTAATGTGTGGCCCTAATAACAAATACCAGAATTAGACCATCAATAGAATCAGCTGTGAACAGCTGCTTCAATCTAAGTTTGATGGGAATGACATTAGCTGACTCAGAAATTTCGATGGAGAAGCTTAATGTAATTAAAGACCTCACAGTCAATGGAACTACAGTATCTGCCAGCAGCAACATGGTCCATATCCGATGCCATTACTGTGCTTAACTTCAGTCTAAAGGAAGACTGGCAGGAAGTCAAGAAACCTTACCTAGTTAGGTGAGCTTTTATTTCCCATGTCATTATGTGTGTCCCACTTTCACTTAAAATCACAAGCCTCAAGGAAATGTTTTCTTCTACATACTACATCAGAAAAAGACTAATGATCTCTTTGTTTTTTTCTCTTGTGGTAAGACTAGACTGAGTACTGGCATCTTGCAGATCCTTCAGCCAGTTCAGTGGGGACAGAAGAGAGAGTCCTTTTGGTGAGGTAGGACGTGAGGTAGCTATTCTAAAGGGCTTTATAAGAGATTCCACTGAGATGTAGCAATTTGTTAGTTTTGTGAATTATGCAGCCCAAATCCTAGCTCCAGTTAAAATTCATGCTCAATCAAAAACTTTTTTGGCTGTTCAACCTGTCTCGGCCGTGAGTAGAAGCATAAGGGTTCATGTTCTGTGCATAGACTTTATCAGATTGTGGAACAAATAACAGAATTTCTGAAGCCATAATCCCCAAAGTTACCCTCGAAGAGAAATGTGTTGCTATTTTACCTGCACTTTTGAAATGCCAGAAACTCTTTTTCTTCTAGCATTAAAACCAAAATGTCTTCAAGTCAGCATAAAACATGGTGCAATATTTTCTTTTTATTGCCTGATACCTTTAATCTCAAGGTCTAGTACTGCTTGCATTTGTACAAGGCAATTGATCTGAGATTTTCATCCATATATCATGTCCTGCATCTATGTGGTTGGGGCACCTTCACCATATAACTTGGAATTTTGTTCTAGAAAGAATTTGTTATGGGTAGCCCAGCCCCATAGCCTCGTTTTGTTAAAGGTTTATTTTTAAACAATTCAGACAATGGCAATGACAAAACACAACCTTCATTTTGGGTAGGTACAATTCATTTAGAGTAATTAATTTAAAAAATAAAGTTTTTTTGGCATTACATCAGTCCATAGAGAGTTGTGTGAAAACTTACACATATGCAGGTGTTCAGTAAATGGCATTTTCTGGCCTATGCTGATAAATCTCTATAACTACTTCAGGTCATAATATCTTTTTTTGGAGGGTGATAAATTATGATTTACCTTCTAAGTTTTTCACTGATTCAGTCTTAGTATTTGTTTGTATTCTTTTAAAATTCCACATTGAAGGTTCTAAGCATTAGTTTTCTTATAGCATTTACATAGTTTATATACCTATAGATGTTATTTTAATGCATTGTATTGATGTCATTGTTAGGTCAGAAATCACCACCATACCCCTAGTTGGTGATGGGCAGAATAACCCCTGATTATCCAGTCAGCATGTGTCTAAGGTCTCTACTGAAAAAGTCCTTGTGACATGGTCTGACAGCAGTTCTCAGAAGGTGGAGTCACCACCACATACTCTCTCATGCAACTCAGTGAGAAGGGTTCAGTGTTTGGTGTCTTCTTGTGTGTGTAGTTCACTTGGTCATGGTTTGATTATAGCTTTACTCTGCTGCCTAGTTATGCTAAATTCTAAATCTGGAGTCTAGATTCTACATCATAGTCCTGTAATGACTCAATTGGGCAGTTATATCACATCCAAAAGGAACCTCTAAGAGATGTAGAAGGACTTACAGGTGTCTTCTTCTTCCATGGAAATACTGATCACATAACAGGCATAAACAAAGCCAACCAGCTGCAAAAAAAAAAAAGAAAACTTCGTTAAGAATTTCTGCCAATACGCAATCCAAAAGATAATCGATAAGTATTAGTAGCTTCTATGAACTTGTTAAAAAAATTCTTTCTCAATAATACCTGTGATATTTAGGAGCCTTTTTTTTAATAAATCACCTAAATAGTTTTCCAAAAATTATACAGGAACCACTGTCTAGTTATTCCCCTTAGACTTTGGTTTGGAATTTACAAACTGGCACAAATTATTCATAGCATATGTTTTGCTTTTTTCCTATTTATAGAGCAATTTGTACCACATTCAGTACTCCTCCAACTATGTTAATGTTTAACAGATACAAAGAGGTCAAAACATGAAAGTGATTCAGAAGCACTCACAAAACTACACTCTAAAAGAATACCAGGCTGTGGGGTGCCATCCTATCGAGAGAGAACCCCCCTGCCAGCTTCTAAGTGAGCCAGTCATCTTAAGACCATACTCCTTGCTTCCTGTCACTACCTGTTCATCCCTTGTACAACCAGCTAGTGCAGAGTGAGCAAGAAGGGTGAAAGAAGTCAGCAGAGGCTTCCTTTCTCAATGCAGATCTGCACCCTGAATTTGGGATCAAGCGGAGGAGCTGACAGTTTATATTGATTTTGATGGGACAGTTTGACATCAATGAGAGACCAAAAAACTATAAATTCAACTTAAAACGAGACTGTAAGAGTGAAATAAAACAGGGTATCAGAATGTACCTGAAATGGCAGTGCCTCTGACAGTGGCATTAAACCCAGTTAATTCAGTGAACCAACTGCACAGAAGAAAGAATGGCCCTCGACTACAATAACTTCCCCACAGAGTTTCTCTTGATCTTCTTTCACCCGGGATGTCTCAGTTACACTTCTTACAACTCAAATAAATACTGTTCATAAATTTCATTTTTCATGACTGCACACTTTCAATCATGAAAATATCCGGAAACACACTTAAGTGATATTCTATTATTAAAAAGTCATTTTCAAACTATAAATAATATGGCAACTATTAATACTTTTTCCAAGTTTTGTGGATCTTTATTTCTCTAGTTTGAGTCCCAGAGGTAAAATAATCATAGTAAAAATACTATTAAATATTTCTAGTAGTTATTCTTCTCATTAATTCTGATGAAGGCTTTGCTATAGTCTTAGGAATTTTATTCTTTGTGCCAGCAAGTGTTAGTGGTAGCTTTACAATATTGGAACATCTTCCTACTACATCATAAATTGGGAGGCATTTATCAAATGTATTTTTCTAGTTCCAGGTGGGCTCTGTTAGGAATGTGTGAATGGTACACCCACACGTGTGCATGTGTATAAATCAGGAACTCTCTTCTGCTGGCTTTGTGTTGCTCCTGCAACAAATTGGCATAAACAACATAAATCTATTATCTTAAAGTCTGGAAGGGAGAAATCTGAAATGGGTTTCATTGGGTTGTTGGTTCAGCCAGGTTGTAGCCTTTCTGCAAAATGTTGCAAAATCTATTTCTGTGCTTCTACAGTTTCCCTTGGCTTTTGGCACTATTCCTCCACTTTCAGGATCAGCAATACTAGCTAGGTTCCTCCTTCTCAGGCTGCCATTTCTAATGTCCTCCTGTCTCCTTGTTCTCCTTGTAATGATCACTTCTAATTCTATCTGCAAACTCAATTCATATGGAGCATTTGTCATGAATATTTACTTTCTCACAAGCCAGGAATGGGGATGTGGAAACTTTTAGAGACCCCTATTCTACCTTTCATATCTGAAAGCTCATGTTTTAAAAGGATATCAGCAGCCCTCTGCACAGCTTCAACAAGAGAAGGTTGGTGGTGTTGAGCAAATTACTGATGTTTTACTAAATGAAGTATGATCACAATAAATCACAGTGTCCTAGTTTAGAAACAAATAACTTCACAGAAATTTGGGGTATCACACTGCATATCCATCCACTCCTTCAGCAAGTGCCATTGTTTAAGGATTGGGAAGGAAAATTGTTGCAACCATCTGGTCTGTGTATGTGTAGTATGTTTCCTTCACACTCTTCTATAAGTGTGCCCCAAGAACAGAACCTAAATGTTTTAAGTGTACTTATTTCCAATATTATTCTGACAATTTTAAATTTAGGAGACACTGTGTTTATCTTTTGATTCGACCATTGTTTTTATTTTATGTTGTACCTGAATAAGACTAAGAGGCAAAGAGAAATAAAATGTATGACTGCTCTATTATACAGCAAAAAGGAAATTCATGTGTGGGTTTATAATTAGTCTTATTCAATCTACAGATTCATGTGGAAAAATGCATCTAGTTTACAGGTTAATAACATAGTTTTTAGAGGTGCTTTGCATGGAAAGATTCTGGTTCATCTCAGTACAACATACATGTCTCTGCTGTTCCACCCACACTGTCCCTCTCTGCCCCACGGCCACTGCTGGTACTTCAGTGCCACCTGTGACCATGGTAGCTATGCTGAGCCCACCTGGGCAACACTGGAAAATCTCATTTATAAGACTAACTGATGATCACCTCTAATTTCATCTGCAAACCTAATTCCTCTGAACCTCTACCATGAATATTTACTTTCTCACAAGCCAGTGAAATGTAGGCATGAGAAGGCTACTGATGTTAAGGCAGAAGTCATGTGTTGTTAAAAACCTACCTTTTCAAAGGTTTTAGATAAAAATGAATAAAAATAAATATACTTCCTTTCACGCTCCCACAGACTATCTGTGACCTCTCTGATACATGTGTTCTTCGTTGGGTAATCTAGTGTGTCATCTCTGACCGGCTTTGGAAAGTTAACTTTAAAGAGGATTCTTTTGTTTTAAAAATATTTTATTGAGTTCAGGGAATGTGAGTTCAGTGACATAAACATAGATAGATCAAATATCTTTGATGTATCCTTGAAGCTTGACCAAGTTGCAGTTAAACTGGCCAAGGGCTTCTTCTTACCCAGTGTGATTAAAGTGGACAACACTTGGAGTCTTTTTCTGTTCCACTGGAAAGGTGGAAAAGGGTAGGTGAGGAATGGATATATATAATTATGGAAACGTCCCAACCGGTTCTATTGTTTGGCAAACAGAAATTTAGATGCACTTTGATAATTTTATTTTGGTTGTCACACACATTGCATGACAGTTTCATATCCTCATTTTCATATCAAATAATTTTAAATAATTTTAAATTTTAATAATTTTAAATAATCAAAAATTTCTCACAAGAAACTATTTTTATATGGATAGGTGACCTGTAGATAATGGTACATTAAACTGTTTTGATTGATTCACTTTTATCTAGATTTTCTAGAGTCAAGCCACGGCCTTCAATATACTCAATATTACAATTATTTTTCTTTTGTTTTCATGGAGTGGGCGTTTTGAGAAAAATGTATAATTCTTTTATCCAACCCTTAATGTTGATTTAATGTAAGGTGAATTTCTATGATGGCTTTTGAGAGTGATGCTTAAAGATACTTTCACATATTGTTAGTCTACTTGACAGAGAACATATATTTCAGTGTTTCCTAATATCGGCTCATTCCATTTGGCATGGCTGAATTCATCAGCACTTATTGGTAACTCCATCAGCATTTACTGGTTGGTCTATTGGCATTTACTGGAAGAAAGGCCAGAGGATTGATGAGAAGGCCCCTTGAGAACAAACAGTCCTGCTGAAACACTATTCTTGCATATCAATATGTGGAGTTAATTTGATGGAGTTGAGCCTGGAGACTCAACAGGAGGCCACTTTCCCTTGAAAAATATCCCTTCTTGACAGACAAATCATGGCCTTCTGGCTTGCCTTCCAGCTGGTGTAACAGGTCTGGAAAGTGTTAAGTGCTGATTCATAAATTGTTTTGATATACATTTATACACTTAGAGATATAAATCTAAGTGTTCTTTAAGGAATCTTTATAACATGAAATAAAATTTTATTTTTTTTACAGGAAACTTGTGTAAGGTTCTGATACCAACTTTTCTCTCAAATAATTCAAAAAATGAGGTTGACCAGATGGTTCACATTAAAAATGGATGCAAGTTTTATTGCCTTTATTTCTTCAAGTAACTGAAGCTGAAAGTCAATGAAAGGTTTGGGCACAGAGTATGACACTGAACAAGCCTGAGGGAGTGGATAAGATGATTACAGGTAAGCTGCTATGAAAGCAAAGTGGAGCAAGCTCTTTGGGCATTTTTTATTTTCAGAAAAGAGTTGTTTACTTCAATTTACTGTATTTCTATTTCTTCCCTACCATTTGAGACCATTGCTTACGCAATAAAAATACTGGGTTAGCTGTGTTTTGTGAGAAATACCCACTGTGTATGTGCTGAAGAGAATTGGCCAATGCACTTATTTTTTCCTTTTCCAAATAATATGTCCTTTGATTAGCAGAAAGTGAGGCCAGGTATTAATCATAGAGAGAGCCCATTCCCTGTCCACCAAAATCTTTTCTACTGATGAAATGTAGGAATGCACAGTTATAAACGAACATAACAATATATACCAACAGAACATTTGTCAGATCCAATTATTCAGTAATGGACCATAATAGTGTCTTGATAGATGACATAAAAGGAATTTTGGCCAGGAAATCAAAACATACAGGTCCATTAGTTAGAAACAGTAAGACAAAGACATCCCACACTAGAAATATTAGATCGTTCTCCAGGCTCCCAAACAGAATTTGCCAGCCATAATCTCAATATTGTTACAAATGAATTAATTAAAATATTTCCTTTTACTTTTGCTTTATTGATGGGCCTTGTCATAAAACATTTATTTTAGGAAGTACTCTTGCTATTGTGATTAACCAAGCTGCTGTTTAATTAATAATGCTATGCTCATGAAAACCTGTCTAGACATCCTGTTCATCAACAAACTGTAGATAGCTGACTTGTGTGTTTGTTGTTTTCCCAGAATACGAGTGGAAACAGTCCCTGCGGCTTTCAGCTTGTCTACGATAAATGGAATGAATTCACTCTTGTAGCAGCACAAACACTCAAAGTAAATAGCAGCAGGATAATAATCCCAATTATCTCTGCCCACTCCCTCCCCTCCTTTATGAATTTTTGGAATTTTGAGACAGTCACCATTTGTAGCTCAGGTTTAGTCTGGAACGCTCTAGACCAGGCATGCCTTGAATCTGGGTTTTAACAATACTTTATTTTAGTTCATTGTGTGTGTGTGTGTATGTGTGTGTGTGTGTGTGTGTGTGTGTGTGTGTGTCTGTGTGTGCGCGCACGTGCGCGTGCATGCGTGTTTGTGTGTGTGCATGTGAGTGCAGGCATGCATACACCCTGGCATGTTGGAAAGTCAGATAACAACTTTTGGGTTGGTCCTCCTCTGTTCGCCTCATCTGAAGCAGCTTCTTTGCTGCCCTTGCCACAAGCTTCTTGGACATTCTCCTGTCTCCACCACCTACCTCACCATGAGCATCAGCATGCTGAGATTAGAGGAGACTGCAAGGCTTCTGGCTTTTTGCTTTCTGTCTTTTTACATAGAGACTGGGGATCAAATTCAAGTACTTCATCCAGTTTGAACGGTGAGCACTTCATCCACTGAGCTGCCTACCTTGCCCTCCAGACTACTTTTGTGTAAGGGATTAACTACTTTCTGCAAATAGGAATTGTTCATGGGATTGATTTGATTTTGACCTGTAGGCTTTGTATGAGGACTGATAATATTGGGTCTCTCACACATGCAGACATCAGGATGATGGCTGTTAATCACCTGTCCTCCTTGTGCATAGAGGAATCACTTCCAGGTGAAATAAATGAGAACACCTTACCTGGGAGCACAGAGGAGAGGTGTTAGGTGAAAAGATTGGCAGGTGGTTGGAGGGAAGCCAAAACTATTTTGAACAGAATCAGCTCCCCAAACATATTCCTAAACTTCTCATCATTCCCCTGAAGTTTGAATGATACAAAACTTCTATTATCACAAGATACATTGAAGAATCTTCTTTGTTTATTGACTTCCCTCCTCAAATCCAAAATCAATCTGTAAGATTCTTGGTTAAGGCTGCCTGTGGGAGACAGAGGTTGACAAAGGCTTTATTACTCAGAGCAAGAAATGAACTTCCTGCCCCTTTGCTCCATTCTTCACACCCTTGGTCCACAATGGGTGCCTCACACAGTGGGCTGTGATGAGTCATTGGCACACTGAGTTACTGTTATGGCAAGTGGGGGACAAATTGGCTTTTTGTTGGAGGCAGAAGCAGAAGTTGGTTGATCCTTATAGATTGCTTGCTGAAAACGACCCAAAAGCAAAGAGCAGTCACACAGTTAGTGTAACTCAGATGATGGATTGCAGAGACAGTTGGAAGGCCATGAGTCTGAATTAGATCATTCAGAAGTGAGTGAAGTCAGAGAAGGGTCCAAGGATGAAGTTTAGATTATTATGACATTTGGGGATTGGAAGACAATAAAGCAGCAAAAGAGACAAGGACTGATCAGAGAAAACACAACAGTGACAGTGAGGACAGCCAGTGGTGTCAGCTCTCTTGCTAGCAGAGGACTATGGGGACTCAGTGCTGACCACCAGATTGGTCAATGATGAGGGCATTGGTGATGTATGTGGGAGTTATTTTGGTGGAAAATAGGCCAAAATTTTATTAGAGTAGGTTCACAAGAAAGTAGGATGTCAACAACTCATTCAGGGAGTGTTGCTGAAAAGGACATTAGAGAGGGAGAAGAGTGATATCAGTGAGCTCTCTCTCTCTCTCTCTCTCTCTTTCTCTCTCTCTCTTTCTGTGGGTGACACCAGAGAATTTTGTATTCTGGTGGGAATCAACACTTGCTTTGGTCTTGACGCACTGTTTTGGGTACCCCAGGACAAAGACCACCTCACACATGTACTTCTTACCCACTTCCCCACCTCAACCTGGCTTTCAAGGTTTCCCTTCCCCTGTCCTGCTACGTGCCTTTGTTGTATCTCCCTGAAAACACCCCGTTCTTTGCACACGAGCCCTTCACCCCATTCTCTCATCTCTGCATGCACATACCCTCACCTCCTTGAATCTCACTGTAAATGCCACTTGCTTTGATGTCTTCAGTCGGCCAGTCTCCAGCCTGAAGTGTCTCAGGGCTTTGTTCTCTGTCTGAGTTCACTTCCCAGGCACTGCTGGCTGTCACTGATGTGTGTGCACTGACACCCTGTCAATGAGTCCTGGGAGGCAGGGACTGGCCTGTGAGGAGCTGAGGCAAAGCGGGCACCCTCGGGGTGCTACCCTGGTTCCTCAGGGATTCGCCTGCCTCTTTCTCTACTTTGTTCCCTTCCCACAACTGTTGGCTGAGGCACAACTAACTTCTTTATACCCATCTATTTACATCTGTCCCTCCAGCATTTTCCACAGAGATTTTTCTTAGCTTAACCTTCTATTTCTGACAGTATTTAGCAAGAAATTATTCATCAATTTTTTGAATGAATTAAGATGAGAATTTTGAAGTGAAGTGGGAGAGAGGGAAACTTGTATGTCTAAAATAAAGTGGATAGACTTCAGAATTCTGAAAAAAGCATGATGGTGATCCTGAATTTCCCGTGTGGGTCACCATGTCACTCAGTGAATATAAAAGCCATCTGTGCTGTGTAGACTAGAGCTGTTGCCTTTATCCAGTAAATCCCACAGATCTCTCCTGTTGCTTTGATACTGTTTGACTCACATAATGCACGAGTATGAGCCATGACTACGCCAATTTAAATAGATGGAAGAAACAGACAAATGAAATGAAAAGCGACATTGAGCTCTTTTCATTAAGATGTCAACTATTGGCTAGTTTTATAAGAAACCAAACATTTCAAAGATATCAAAAATAGGTATGGTTATTTAAAGAGACATGCTTCTTCCCTCACTGGGAAAAGGAGAAGTGTGTAATGGGGGTAAGAACTTTCTGGCTATTTTGTTGAATGAATAGAGTAGTTTCCATCAGGCATGGTAGCACTCCACCCTCCTTGGAACTGTGAAGTCAGTATTCCCTGGCACCAGTCAGCATGACACACATCAGTTTGCTGAGACACACACACACAGTATTTTAACTGCTTGCCTCTCTTCCTAGGGAGTCAGGTTGAAATTTGTTCAGTGGCTCACCCTCAGCTTGGGGACATCAGGCCTATCTTTTCTTTCTCAAGGTTTTATCCAAAACCTCAGTAACTGAAGAACAGGCAGAAGGTGGACAGTTTCATGTCACAGTGCTTTGTGGACACATTGCTTTTCTCTATAGCTCCCAGGAGGGCCTTAATGACCCTGTCACCCAGCCCATCTGTTTTCTCCTGCACACCCAGCACAGCAGAGGCGGGCATCTTAGAAGCCACAGGGGAAGAAGTCTTAAGAGGGACTGGCTTCTTGGTTATTTGTCTCACTCATGGAGGATATGAATCCTGTAATATCTAGCCTGGCTGTTTTTAATCAGGCTGCTCATACTATCCTTCAGGAATCCAGAAATAGAATTATACTGTTTATGGAGGTGTCCGATGCCAAGCGAAGCCTGAAATTATGTGAAGACATTTGGTTTCCCCTCCTAAGAGCCTTCCTGGTCCCCTGGACTCCAAATGAATCAATGAATATGGAAATAAGCTGTTCTCTCCACAAGGGCCATAAAATCGCACATAGAAACAGCATTCAATTTGTTCAGGCTCTGGGGATTGATTGCCCTGATGTGTCTTGGAAGCACTTGTGTAGACAGCTTCACAATGAAAAACAAATGATTTGCTGGCCTCCACCAAGGAAGACAAGACGTTAACAACCAGCTTTTGTGGGGCAGACACTGCTTGATCCAGCTTAGCAATGTCATCAAGCACACAAGCGCTGCTTTGACTCAGAGAAAGTTGTCCTTAGGTCACACATTCAGTGCTGAGTCCATGAGTGGAAGAAGTCTAGTTTTTTTTTCTAATGGTGCCAGTTTAAGTAGTTTATTACATCGATGCCAAGGAAGATAAACTTTCATCTGAACTTTACTCATTTTGCATCCTAACTGGGATGAACACAGACTTCATATATGTGTGTAATGGAGAAAAGTTTCATGGTTAGATTGCCATGTGGGGATGACATCAGACTGTGATGGGTAGGGTCTTAGGTTGCATACCCATGTGTATAGACACATGGGGACTTAGAAATCACCTACACCACAATGAGCCCTGTCTCCTACATACATTATCCTTAATGGGTTTGTCCCAGGAAACTGGAGTCCGCGCTGTGTTTGGGCAGGGTCCTTTGGGTTGGCCCATTCAGACCAACCTCCAACTTGCTTTTTCAGCCTTCCTGCCCCTTTTCCAGTCTTGAGCTGTTGACTTGCCTCTTGAGTCCCTCAAGCCTGTTGTTCCGAGTCTCATTTTGGAGCTGGTCCCTGGCACTCCAGACCATGGTACACTGTGGTTGGCATTCTTTCAAATTGGTATACTCTCAGTGGTTTAGGAGAGACACTGCCAACATTTCCTATTAATTATGCTTTCCCAAAACCACTTAGGTAGGAAGGGGTGGTCTGGCTTGGGTTCCCATAACAGGACCCCTCTGTTTACTGCACATCGGTGTGGAGTTCTCCTGCAACAGTCCACAGCTACATGTGCCTAGGAGAGCAGGTAGGAACTTCTGAATATTATAGGCTCCAAGAGAACAGTGCAGTTCTTGGTAGTAATCAGATAGAACTACATGCTGCCCACTTAACCAAGCAACACACCATTCATTCAGCGCATGCTGAAGTTTAAAACTGGTAGTGTAAACTTTCAAAGCATTTTTAATGAGGAAATTCAAAATTTGAATAAACAGCACAAAATAACTTCCAAACTTCTGAGACTTCATCTTTGACTTAATTGCCTGTATTTCCAATTCAATAAAAAAGTATCAATATTCCTAGTGATGTGTTGATGCCTATAGAAATATAAAATTCTTTCCTTTTTTCCTAGTGAAACCTGTTTTCTTACTGTTCACACTGAGTCCCAGGATGGCTTGGGAACAATGCCAGAACTATGTCACCATGACGTTTCCCTTCAGGTGTTAGTAACTGTCTTGGTCCAGCTCAGAGAGACTGTGCTGTGGGCTTTCAGGAGCTGCCATGTTTTCTTTGTGGAAAAGCTGTCTCTTAGCTTCCTTGGCTGGGTTGGCTCTGGTCCTGAAAGGGAAATGCTAGCTTCAGGTGCCAATCTCTATCAGAAATAATTTGGGGAGTTGGGTTCCTTTGGTCAGAAAGGAAATTTGGAGTTTGTGCTGAGAGAAAGTATGTAGGCTTTTTGTTTATTTTTGATACCTGTTATCATTCTTTAGCCCACGTTGACCTTGAACTCAGTCTCCTCCCTTCTGCCTCAGTCTCCCACTATGAAAGAATGTGGTTTAAAAACTATTTTTTTTCTGGATTAAAATAATGTTCGACTTTAAGAACAAGTAAAATGTCTAGATAATCTCTACCTTTGTTTAAAAAAATCCTCCAAACATACTGTGTCTCACAAAAATCCTAAAATAAAATGTGTATTCTGCTTTGTGCAGCTGTGAGTGAAGCAAATGCTGCCTCTGCTTCTATTTCAGGTATTTAAAACAGAACAGTTGGTAGTATGCCTCACTGCTGGTCTCCTGTGTCAGCTCTGTCATATCCATTAGACTAACAGTGTTCAGCTACACGGACCAATCACAACACAGAGCATTAGGGCTGGACCTGTGGTCACTGGAGCCTGGTCTTCCTGCTGGGACCTGAAAGATAGAAACTGTGTGGGAATAAACGCTAGTACCTTTGAACTCAGTGGGAAAGAATGGTGTTCGATGAGCTTTAATGGCACTCAGGTCCCGTGGCTCAGAATTAACCACTGAAAGTGCATAGTCCCTGCTGATCTGATGGCTCTCAGCTTTCCTTCCCAGTGGAAGCTGAGCTGGGAGAAGTTAACTCCTTCATTAAGGAGAGCTAGAGAGAAGACCTGAATGGGCATGTAGTGCACTGGCAGTTTTTCTGGTAACAATCTAATGCTCCAAGGCAGATACTACCTTGTTTTTATGGTGCAATGTACATTTCACTAGGAAGGTAGGGATGAATGGTTTAAAATATTTTTCTGTATCAGACAAATATTATTTATAAGTCTTAATGCTAAGTTCTGGGCAATTCAAATTTCACAACACATTTGTAAAGCATTATCAGCTCTCTTTTATAGATTGTGATGGTTAAGATTTTTTGCCAACTTGACCTGTTTAGTAATCTTGGGTGGGTCTGTGAGGTTGCTTACAGGAAGGATTAACTAAGGGAGGAGGAGGTTCCTTTTCCAGAGTGATCCCTTCCTCTAGAGTGGGTGGCTCTCTCAGTAGGGGGCAGGGTGTAAAAAGGCTCCTTCCCCCACCTGTTTGTTGGTGTGTGTGTGTGTGTGTGTGTGTGTGTGTGTGTGTGTGTGTGTGCGCGCGCATGCGCGCGTGCACATGTGTTTGGTATTGGTGATGGCTTCTCTCTCTGGACTTGTGAAAGGGAGCTGGTCTCTTTGCCATTATGGAACTTTCCCTGGATCTGTACCTTCAATAAATCTCTTCACCCATAACTGTGTCTGGCTTGAAGGTTCATCCCAGTGGCATGTGGCTGACTATAACAGTGAGGAACCCAGGGATCAGAGTGACTTGTTTCCTTCCCACAGCTAATGAGTGGAAGGTCAGGTGTCAAGCACAAGATTTTTGTTGGTAAAAGTCTATGTCTCCAACATAGAGCTCATTGTGTCTTCATCCTCCAGGCAAGATCTGAGAGGATGGAATTTGCCCTGGAGATTCCCCTTGATGGAGGTGCCTGGTCATTCATGCTGCTATCCCTGCAGTCCCTGGTGGCCATTCTTTCCTGCCCACCACCCATCCTGCCAAATTCAATCTGGTGTCACTTCTGCATCTGTTTCCTTTGCCTCTGTTCTTTGTTACAGAGAAGAGTAGAGCTATAATGCTCAGACCTTGCCAATGAGAAGAAATCAATTTTTATTTCTCAGCTGCAACTTTGGTTTCCCTCTCCATTCTCAAAGTCACTGGTAGTCTATGCATGGGTCATGGCCTTGGCATTGTCTGACGTGCTTAGCAGGTGTGGTCTCCAGCCCCAGCTCATGGTCTTCAAGGCTTCTTCTAGACAGAGTCAAATCCAAATGACCACCAGATTTCTTTAAACCTATCTGAGTGATCAGTTCTTTTCATTCATGCCTTTCTGCTTCTTCAAATGAAGAGAGAGTTTGAATAGATCACTTCTATATGCTTTTTGACCTGATGAGAGGCCCCTGTGAATGCAAAGATTTCCTCGCTCTTGCCTGTTGCTTTACTGATTGTAAAACTGCAACACTGGATGAGTCTGCAGACACATCTGGCTGGATTTTGTTTCCACACTTATTTCTTTATTAGACAGCTGTTCCTATTTAAAGATAGCCTGTCTTCTTCCTCTTTTTTTTGATTTTACAAGAGTTCTCTTTTGCCCCTTTGAGTTTGTCACTCATGTTGTCTCCGCACAGATTTTTTCCCCTATTTTTTCCCTTTAAAAGTGTTTAGTTCCTCCTTAGTTTGCAAAAGTGATTACTGATATCCCCCCTCACTGAGGAGGGCCCTCAGTGGAACAGGTTTGGGGGACAGGAGATAAAGGAGGATAACTTGTTGAGAATATGATCACTTGTTGTATGTTCCTACACTAAAGTTCCCAACTTTAAGAGTCTCAGGGCAGGTGGCAATAGCCTGTGGACCATATTCCCTACCTCCCTCTCCCCAGCAGAGACTGACTGAGGCCTTTTGTTCCCCCAAATGAATACCAATAACCCCACCAAAGAGCCTTAGCAGATTTGGGGTTGGGGTAAGGGTGTCTCAGAGTATAACTTTCTTATAAAAATAAATAAATAAATAAATAAATAAATAAATAAATAAATAAATAAATGTCACCTCATTCTGTTACGTCTTATAGTTTCTTCTGCTCATGAAGGTCTGAAGTAAATGTTAGCTGCCCTCTTCTCAGTCCTTCCTTAATTCACTGCAGTTTGGCTTCTGGCCCTACTTTTCTGCTGAGATTGCTCTCTTAAAGGTTAACGGCCTACCTTTTGTCAAATCGAATGGCCTTTTTATCCATTGAAATTCACACAGTATTGACACTGTGCCCCAGCTAGGTGGCAAGCTCTAGGCTCTGCCTCACTTCCTAGCTCCATGGAGCCAGAAACACTTCACCTGCCTCTGCATTACAGCCTGGCCTCAGCGCCCAAAAGCAGCATTTGCTGTGGTAACAATAGACACAAAGGATGCTGGGACCAAGCAACAGCCATGTCAGTTATCTCTCTGTTGATGCAGCAAACTGCCTGACATAATCTCCAAGAAGGAAAGGATTTTCTGGCTATGGTCAGTTGGCCTTTTTCCTTTGGGGAATCTCGTTAGGCAGAACATCATGATGGGAGCATGGAAGGAGGTAGTTACTCCAAACATAGGTGCTGGAGTCAGGTGTGCAAGAAGAGACCAGAGTCCTAATATCCACTTTGAGAGTACTTGAAGTGTCTTCTACTAGCCTCCACCTCTTAAAGGCCCTACTCTCTCCCAGTGACACCATGCTGAGGGCCTTTGTGGGACAGTTCTGGACTATAGCACTCAGTCAGTCACTCTCAGACATTAGCATCCTGGTACATTGTGTCATGCCAATTTTCTACTGAGATAAGCACAATAGTCAGGGCCAATCTAGGTTATTCCAAAACGCTGGATAGAAAATATCTGCCTAAAGTCTGGGGAGCAGAATGACTCTAACACAAACTTCAAGAGGGTTTTTGAGTGAGATCAGATCCTGGCTGTGGAATGAATGCTTGAATCCCTCCAAAGTTCTATGTGCAGTGGTAGGAGGGGTTAAGTTGCTGAAGGTCATCATGATGTGATCTCTGTCTTTAAATAGACAGGAGGGAGCCTGCTCTCTTTCTTAAGCTCCAGGAGAAAAAAGTGAGAATATAGCCATCTGTGAAGCAGTAGGACCCAGTCCTCACCAGGGTCCTCCATGCTGCACACTTGCTTTTGGATTTCCAGCCTTCAGAACTGTGACAAGTATGTTTCTATTGCCTACAACCTAGTAAGGTTTTGAGATTCTGTAGTAGAGTGCACCAAACTTCGCAAGACAGCAAGGGTGTTGTGAATGAAGCCACAAGACAAACCAGGGCTGAGGCTTCAGGGTGGGAATAAACTCTCAGACCTGTTGGTTTTATGGTTAAAAACCAGTGAGACAGTCAGAAGTGATGGTTCTTGTTATAATCCCAGCATTTGGGAAGTTGTGGCAGGAGGACTGTCACAAATCTGAAACCAGCTCGGGCTACTTAGTGAGTTCAGCCCCTTCTGGGCTACATGGTGGGACCCCACCTAAAAAGCAAAGCAAAGCAAAATAGTAAAAAAAAATCTAGTGAAGCCCATTTGAAAAGATTCATGGTAATAGGAGACAAGGGTAGCTTCTGGAGAATTTTGGAGCTAGAAGCCAGGGGGAGGCAGATAGAGTTCAAAGCTATCTTCTCCCAGTTCTGGAGACAAGAGGTAGCAATAAAGGAAAGAGCCAGCTGGAGAAATTAGCGCTATGGGCTGAGTGTATGATTGTTGGTACAGTTAGGAATCGATCGGCAAGTCTACAGCCTGAGGCTGTTCATGCCACAGCTCTGACAGACGCCAATTTAGGAATTACTTTCAGATGCCAAGAGCAGGGGGGAGGGGCATCCTAATACACAATCCAGCCTGGCTGTAAGTAGCCTGGGGCCTTCGAAGGGCTGAGGTTGTGCACTATTACTGGAATGAAAGTGCTCCCTCTGGCAGCTGGGATAAGGTTCAGCTGCAAGAACCTCTCAGTGGACTTGAGGTGGTGCCTGGAACTCTTCATTAGGAGCAAGACCCCAGTCATTCCTGATGCCGGCTTGCTGACAATCTTTCAGCGCTGAGGAGTACAGGAAGCTTATGTACTGTGAGCTTATGTGCACATGCGGTCCTGAAAACCATGTCAACCTATGCTGTCCATAGAAAGCTCAGATTTGAGACTCTCTAGGTTAGGGATTTTGGTGTTTTTACTGTACATGCAGTTTTCTGCTCTCCTAGAAACATGATGGTTTAGTTATAGGAAATAATCTCTTAATATTTTCTTATCATTCTTAGCATCCAACCTCTAAGGTTGCAATTCCAGATCTGCCCCAGTAACACCTTAGGGTTGGATCCTAGGATCTACCCAAGGTGACACCTCCTCCAGTAGGAGGGTGGAGACAAGCTTTAAGTAAACATGAATATATTTGGGACATCCATTCAGACTACCACAGTCACAGAAAAATTTCTCAAGCAAAAAGAGAACATGTGTGGAAAAAATTTAAGAAGCCCTAGAATATCGTGATTTGTTTTAAAAATGTGTGTGTGTGTGTGTGTGTGTGTGTGTGTGCGCACTCACGTATGTGTACGTGTGGTGTGCATGTGCTGAAGAATGTAGCTTAGTGGAAGAGTGAAGGCCAGAGCTCTAAGTTTGATCCCCAGCACCACAAAATAAAAACTGGAGCAAACAAAGAAAGCAAAGCAAAGAATAATGGAGAAAGGATGGTGCTCATGCATGCAGGCTTGCATTACAGGAGGAAGGACTGTGCCCATGCATATAGGTTTGCATTACAGGAGGAAGGACTGTACAGGCTTGCATTATAGGAGGAAGGACTGTGTCCATGCATAGGCTTGTATTATAGGGTGCTTGTTCTCTACTAAATAACCATTCTTTTCTTACTCTTTACCCACAGAATTCCTAAGTTGGAGAGTTACCTTGGTTGCATCTACTGCCTCACACAGAGCTAAACAATGAGATGTGACATTGACTTTTTGGAAATCTCTTTAAAGAAAGCTGACTACTGGAAATATATCCTTTTGCTCTTTTGTCTCATCTGGAATGTTGATGGGTTAGGTGTTTGAGAATCTAACCACTGAAGACCTGGTTTGCCTATCTCCAGCCCCTCCTACTAGAGGAAAAAAAAAACAGTCTTTATCTTCTAACTATCTTCTTTGAGGCTAAATGCCACGATTCTATGATACTAAATACCCATAATGTTTCTGGAAGTTTATTTAAACATCTGATATTAGCTGTTACATCTAGAGGGAGGATCTAATGTACTCTGGTTTATAGGCCAGGAATAAGTGAAATTTTGCTGTATGCTCATCTGCCCTCTTCAACAAACAAGCATTTACAAAACTGAAGCAACAGAGATGGACCAGCCAAGAAGCAGAGGTGGCTGATAGGGGAGAGAACTTTGGTATGGTACATGGTTAAGGAAAAATATACTTTGAACTTTTCAATCCCTGCTTTTTTTTGTCCTTTAAGTGATATTTTCTTTTCATTAAATATGAAAGCGGACCCAGCTGCATTATATGAGTTTAATTGCATGTTTGTACATGAACAGAAATTAGCATGTGTAATTGACATTCAGCTCAACTCAGATTTTCTGTCTTGCCTGTTGGAGAATTTTACAGGCTCACTATCCAAGAAGCCAAAGCTCCAGCATCCTGACCATTGAGTTAGAGTCTTCTAGATCAGGCTCGAGATGCATGAGAGTGAGGGAATGACTGAGGAGGAAATGTGTTTTGAAAGTGTCATTGCTTGTTTGTTCATGATATAATTCCATTAACCTGCTTAACAGGGTCATGGACTTTCACTGGAAGGGTCATTTTATGGCCCATATACTGGGATGCATCAATTTTTATGGATAATGAGAATGCAATCAATCAAGATTGTTCAAAAAATCTTCCTCATCCACAAATATCCACTCTGGTCTTCTCAGGCTCTGTGTCACAATAGTCTATCCCTTTTCTTCTCTAGCTAAAATCTTTTCTCTGTCTTGCCCAAACGTGTCATTATTTTCCTAGAGTTCCAGCGTATTGGCGGTGGACTTCTTTTGAGTCTGGTATGCTGATTCCCTCTTTTGTTTCCAGCTGTCATGTACTCATCAAAACACAGGCATGTATGCATGCATGTGCATTGACATATACCCCATAGGCTTCCCTTCACTTCCCCAGGCTACACTGCACTGTTCTCAGTGTGTGTCCAGTCCATAGGTATATTCCATTTAGTTCATAGGTCATTTTCTTAGCACATTATGATGTTGGCAAAATTAGAACATCTTTCTGGAAGGTTGTTTTTGGATAATTTTTATATAAAAATTCAAATCTTTAGTTTCCCTTTAAAAGCTAGAGGGAAAATGATGTCTGAATGCTGCATCTGACCAGTGAGCTCCAAGTGACTGGCATCTGCTGTTTGGAGCTGAGCAACAGCCAGAGGTGTGGAGTCTGCACTCCCGATTCCCGCCTCTGATGCTTTCCTGTTTTCCCTTCTCATTGGGCACGCAGAATCCTCAGTGCATGGATCGGAAATGATCTCAGCCAATTGCACTGGACAAGAAAATCCATGCAAAACTTTGTAGGTGTCACCATCTCTGGAGGAAGTCTATCACTTCTGTTTTAATCCATTTGCTCCTTGAACACAGAACTGCACACTGGATGTCTCTAGCAGCATGCAAAGGTGGCACGATGTATTTTCCCCTATTAAATCAATGTTTTATACTGACAGACAGTTGGAAGATGAAATAAATACTACAGAACAAGTTTCCCCCATCTCTGTGTTGTGTTGGTCAGGAATCCCCTGCCCCCTGGGCTATTTCAACACCTAACAAGACTCATTGCCATTTCTGAACCCTATGCCCAGGTGTCTGACACTCCAAATTAATGAAAGACTTCTAGAGTGAGTGACATCATCTTTTAATTACTTACGAGAAACACAGGAGACAACAAGTACCAATTCATATGGATTAATTATCAGCTAAGTAATTTTTACTAAAATAAATAGAAAACTTTTTTTAGTTTTTATATCGAAGACTTCCTCATGTTCATATTTGCTTTTATTATTTCTTGTATCAGATTGATAGCTTGTTTTTGTTTACACATATTCTTTGGCAATGTAATGTACCTACATTGTCAAACATCTGGTTTGAGTATTTACTAGGAGGCTAATCAATCCAGTTTGGAAAGTGTAAGGATGTATCTCACTGACACTTCATTCGATCAAGAAACATTTTCTTACATCTGTTAATGTGGCGATAGTTTAAAAAACTGTCTGCTTTCTCCTTTTCTTCCCGGGAGATGCTAATGTGAAGTGAAGTTAATTAGAGCCTGGGATACAAGCAGATAAGTGAGAGGTTTTGCAGATGTTATTCAAAATGCTCACCTTCTTGTGTCAGCCTCTGTGAAACAATGTTATCTACAACAATATGCTGCTTCTCTCCTTTCTATTTCTGCTCATTGTTATCTTTTACATTCTGGATGGTTTTTCCTTATATGATACCCTTAGAATCTTCACGAAAGAAAAGTAATTATAGGGTTTTATAACAAAGAACTATTAAAATATATTTAATCCTTGTTAGAATGAATAAAAGTAGCAACAGGAATCTATTGAAATGTGTCTCATTCATATTCATCAGCCCTAGTTTTTTTTTTGTTACTTTTACTATTGCAACCAGCTTCAATCCTGCATAAAGAGGGAATTTAAGCCTTCTCTCATTTATGATGCATTGTGAAATAGTTGCAAGCAGGGACTTTCCCAGCATCCTTTTCCACTCATTTCATCAGCTGTATTTACTGAATGAGGATGAAAGGGATGGCTGGAAAGAAGAGAAGGATGAGGAAAAATAGGAAAGAGAGAAGTTTGATTCTTCAGGTGGAAAGCAAAGGCTTTGGAAGCATCTTGCTTTCACATTAGAAATGGTATAGATACATGCAAGCTGGTAAGGAAGGACATTTGTGTGTGCTGAAAGGCTAAGTAGGACTAGTATTTGATCAGCTATTGGCTTTCCATGTGCCCACCATGTCACTCTATTCTTTACAGTGGCCTCCACAGTCCTGTGTCACCATGCATGCCCACCATGCTCTCTTTTAGATATTCCCAGATGCTTAATTTTTATTGACGACTTACATTATATCCACATAGCAGTCTTTAAAGAACGGAACATTAAAAGGACAGCCATCTGACAATCAAAAACAGATAAAGTGTAGGGATGACCCATTAGCAGTTGAGTGAGAGAGGACTATTTGGTGATGGTGGGGGCAGGAATGATGAGCATCACACCCAAAGAAGGTGGAGATTACACCTCAGATCCTCTTTCTTAGGTTAGAGAAAGGCCATTGGTGAGTGTGCAATTATAGGCATGCCCAAAACATGGACATTCAAGGACACTTAGGTGAGGAAGAGAGAAACAGAAAACAAAGGATTCTGGAATAAGAATTGTTTGTGTTTGAACACATTTCATACCTGATGCTCCTTCTGTTATATAAAGGACAAAGGGTTATCAATTAATGTAACTGTGGGCAAGAGGTTACATGTCAACAAGTCAAAAAACAATTTCATGAAAAATTGAAAGGATTAGATGGTTTGAATAGCAAGTTTCCATCTGAGTCTTGAATGTAGATGGTAGTCTATAAGGAGGAGCTATGATATAGACTTTTATCATTGTTAAAATGTCCTAAAATGGAAAATTAGGAACAAGGACA
Source organism: Zapus hudsonius (assembly GCA_004024765.1). Lineage (NCBI taxonomy): Eukaryota > Metazoa > Chordata > Mammalia > Rodentia > Dipodidae > Zapus > Zapus hudsonius. Next base: position 49,308 of record PVHP010004341.1, read on the forward strand.
GAGCTTTCAATTTTAATTGCTAATTATGGATTTGGTGATGGGTATATTTGCTGACAGACATAACAAAGTTTCAATAATCACCTTCAAAGGGCAGTATTTTGAAGAGTTTAGTAAATGCTGGCCTGCTAGCTTCCACTTTAAGTAAGCTTTAGATCAATGAGATCAAGAAGGGAGTCCAATAGCTAGAACTGTCAGCAAATCTGAAGAAGCACTCCACTGAAGAAAAGTTTCAAACAAGGTCTTCTTACAGCTATGTCTTTACACTGCATGTTAACTGGGAAAGAGAACTTGTAACTTGTATTAATAGATATTTTTCTCTGTTTTGAAATCAACCAAGATCCTGATGGAGACTTCATGATTTTTAGTGAGAGTCTATGATCATTTCACAATATGAGATGAGAAATATTAGTAAGTTGATGTTTATTTCTTTTCAAATGCCAGCATGACTGAAAATCAGGTTATATTCCTCCCTAGACTGGACCTTGGCTCACAGAAGTCCCTTTTTCCATCTGGGCCATCGTTCCTGTCCCTGGAATCCTGCCATGGAAGCTTCCTAAAACATTCTACCTTTTTTGCAGAGGTGTCATTAAACCTTTTTGTTTAATGCCAACTTCCCATATCAGGTACTTCCCAGTGGTGGGATTTTATCAATGAGAAATGAGGACTCTCTCCCTACTATACTTATAAAATTTAGTATTTGCATCCTGGTTTACCACTACTGATATATTGCTTCATCTTCATGGTCTTTAAGGGACTCTTTTACCATTCATTAGGATTTTAGTTTTATTGTGCAGCTACTTTTCTTTGCAACTCTATGCCTAGTCCATTGAAACCACACAACATTTATCTCAGAAACTCATTTGTAATTTTTGAAATGTGTAAAATAAAAGAGCTCATTAAGAACTTACTAGCTGAACATAGAAAGTGGAACAAAACTTAAATTCAAAGCTCATGCTATACCAGTAAGGCTGACTGACACATGCTGAGAAGCATGCCTGCATTACAAACCATTAACAATATTTCATGAACTAACTAATGGAGAGGATCAAATACACCATAATAGGAAGATCTGAAAACAATATCAAACACTCTACCACAAGAAACAATTATGTCTGAAGATGCCTAAAGTTAGCAAAAATGTCAAGTCTGGTCCAGCATTTATCCTAACAATAAAATGCTGAATATATTGAAAACTCAATAGCTCTTCCTTAATACAGCAGAGAAGTGAGGTACAAGTTGAATTATGTTCCCCAATTTTCTGAGACAGGCTGACAGATATGGAGAATCATAACTTCATGGAGAAGAGCCTATGCAGGAACCAGTATCAGGCTTTGTGTAGCCAAACCTAGAGGCTCAGGATTGGAAAGTTCAAAAGTGAAAGGAGTGCTGGGCAGATGGCTCAGCATAAGAGCACTTGCCTTACAAGTATGAGAGCCGGAGAGGGCTCGAGTTCAATCCCCAACACCCATATAAAAAGTCAGGTGTGACCACACACATGCTGTAACTCCAGTCCTGAGGTGAGCAGAGATGGGAGAATCATTGGGGTTCACAGGTCAGCCAGACTGATGGAAAAACTTGCAAGTCTAGGTTCAGTGAGAGACTCTATTTCAAAAACACAATATGAAAAAGCAGTAGTGGAGAGCTGGGGAGATGGCTCCATGGTTAAAAGCACTTGCTGATTAACAACAAGGAAAAACATTATCAGGAATAAATGAGAGCATCACATAATGTTCCAAGGGTCAGTTATCTAAGTAAAATAGTACTGTTGTATATATATGACTCCACACCAGAGGTTCAAAATATGTGAGCAAACACCTGATAGGATTGCAAGGATCCATAGATTAATTTATTATTATACTTGAAGATCTCAACATCCCTGATTAGAAATAGATAGATTCTGCAGGCAGAAAACCTATAAGGGCACAGCTGAACTCAGAGCTGTAAGCAGCCAATGGGCATAATTGACCTGTACTGACTCCTTAATCCAGACACAGTTCCCAGGCTCGCATGAAACATTCCCCCAAACGGAGCACATTCTGAGCCATAAACTGCCCCTTGAAGATTAGATATCATAAAATGTGTTTGCTCAATGGTTGAAACTCAAAATCAGTTACATAAAGATAGCTGGAAGAGTTCTCAATACTTGAGGATTAAACCACACACTTCTAACTAACCTGTAGGTCAAAGAAGGAATCTTAAGAGAAATTTAAAGATGTGTTAAAGGGAATGAAAGTAATAATATAACTTATCAAAATCTCTGAGAAAGCACTACTCAGAGGGACACTGAGCATCAAGTATATATTAGAAAGGACAAGAGATCTAAAAATGGTAATCTAAGTTTTTTTTAGTTTAAACTGTTTTAATATATCTATAAGAGAGAGAAAGAGAAAGAGAGAGAGGAAGAGAGAAAGCACACCAGGGCTTCTTGGCAGGGCAAATGAACTACAGATGCATACACCACTTTATGTATCTTGCAGGGTAATTGAACTTGGACCAGCAGGCTTTGAAAACAAGCACATTTAACAGCTGAGCTATCTTCCCAGTCCCATAATCATAGCTTAGACCTTAAGAAACTAAAAAAGGAATCAACTAAATCAAAAGGAAGTAGAAAATAGTAATGGAAACCAATGATATTAAAAATAGGAAACCAGCTGGGCGTGGTGGCGGACGCCTTTAATCTCAGCACTTGGGAGGCAGGGGTAGGAGGATCGCCGTGAGTTCAAGGCCACTCTGAGACTACAGAGTGAATTCCAGGTCAGCCTGGACTAGAGCGAGACCCTACCTCAAAAAATAAAAATAAAAATAGGAAACCAACAGAAGAAATTTTCAAGTTGATTAGAAATAAAAATAAGAATAAAACTGATAAACCCATCACCAAGCTATGAGAAAAGAAAGATTAGGCAGAGATGACTAATATAAAAATAAAAGATGAGAAATTAGTACAGATCCATGGGCACTAAAAAGATAATGTAAAACTATTGAAGAATTTTGTGTCCACAAATTAGATATCCTAGACGAATTGGACCAATTCCTTGAAAAACATAGCATGACAAAATTCACATAAAGAGAAAGAAATAAACTATATTAATAGTATATATCAAATAAAGAAATCAAATCACAGACTTCCCAAATAGAATACAACAGGATCAAACGGGTTTACTGGGGAGTTGTATCAACCATTTAAGGAAGGAATGAATGACATAAATTCTGCAAAATCTTTTCCAGAAAATAGAAGCAAAGGAAATTCTTTCTAAATCATCCTATGAGGCCAGAATTAATTCAATACCAAAATTAGACCAAGGCAGTCATTATAAGAAAACAATGGATCAATGCCTCTCATGAACATTGATATAAACCCCCTCAACAACATTATTGCCAACCGAGTTCAACACTATACAAAAAGAATTATATAGAATGAACAAGTATAATTTATCTAAATTATGTTTGGTTTGCTCATCATTCTAATATCAGATAATATGATTCCTTACATCACAGACTAACTAAAAGCACATTACACAAATAGGTACAAAGAAAGCAACTAACAAAGCCCTATGCCCATTAATGAAAACTCCCCAGGCAACTAGGAATACTTCCTCAAACTAAAGGTCATTAACAAATAATGTACATGCAGCATCATAGTTGTTGGGGAAAGTGTAGACCTTTTCCTGTTAGGATCATGAATAGGAGAAACATGTTCCCTCTCACTAAGCCTTTCTAATATCTTGGAGTTCTGAGTTTGTCCAATAAGATGAATAAAGAAATAAAAGACATAATGGTTAGAAAAGGCTGGTTGTGGTGGTATGTAGCACCTGTAATCCCAACACTCAGGAAGCTGAAGTGAGAGGATTGCTAGTTCAAGACCAGCCTGGGCTATAGAGTGAGGCAACCCAGGCTTAGAAAAATAAATATTGCATGTTCTCTCATGTGGATGCTAGCTTTGAATCTTTACATATGTATGTTTACATGGAATGAGATTGTGTAAATTCCAGGAAACTAGCAAGAGGCTCATGAAAGAGGAGAAAAAGGGGTTTAAGGGAGAGGGCCTGGGAGGGTAGGTAATGTGAGACATGAAAGAGAAAGGAAATTTTCGAGTTGGGAGGGAATTAAATGAGGGAGAGTCAACCAAATTTAAGTATGGATAAAGAGAAATAAAAATGAAAAACAGTATCAACAAAACCAATACTTTGCGGCTTATTCATAGATGAATATTATTTTGTATAAAAGTCTGAAATAATTGATAAGAAAACCTTGAAATAAAGAACTGTATATACCAAGGTTAAAAGACACAGTCTAGGGATGGGGAGATTGCTCGTTGGTAGTGAAAGGTGATTGCTTGCAAAACCTGCAGCCCAGATTTGATTCTCTAGTACCTGCATAAAATGGTGGGTACATGTGTTTGGACTTTGTTTGCAGAGGCAAGAGGCCCTGGCGTTCTCTCTCTCTCTCTCTCTCTCTCTCTCTCTCTCTCTCTCTCTCTCTCTCTCTCTCTCTCTCTCTCCCTCCCTCCCTCCCTCCCTTTCTCTCTCTTTCTCTCTGTCAATAAATAAATAAATAAAATATTTCTAAAGGCTAATATACAAGTCCATAACTGACCTTTATACTAGTAATAAACAAGTGACACTAAAATTAGAAACTTTGTATATTTGTATTAGCATTCCACAAAATGAAATATTTACATATAAATTTAACAAAATTTGTACCAGATCTTTATGAGGAAAACAATAATGCTTTAATAATAAAAATGAAAGAACTAAAAATAAATGGAGATATACTTCATTTTCCTTGAATGAAAAGAATCAGTGTTGTCAATATGTCAGTTTTCCCCAATTTATTAGGTTCAATGAAATCCCAATATAAATCTCAGCACATTATTTTACATGTATCTACAAGAGGGTTCCAAATTCACTAACACATCAAAAGCATCATCTACCTTGATCAAGCAGGGTTCATCCCAGGGATGCAGGGTTGGTTCAACATATGGAAATTCATAAACCTAATATATTTCATAAGCAGACTCAAAGTCAGGAAGCAGATGATTGATCATCTCAAAAGATGCAGAAAAAGTCTTTGACAAAATTCAACATCCCTTCATGATTAAAACACTGGAGAAGATAGGGATGGAGGGCCCATATCTCAAAATAATAAAGGCAATATACGACAGACCTAAAGTCTATTTTGTATTAAATAGGGGTCCCATTGGAACTAAGCAGGGGTGCCCACTTTCACCACTGCTTTTCAACATAGTACTTGAACTCTTAGCTAAGGCAATAAAACAAGAGAAAAATAAAAGATATAAATTGGGAAGGAAGAAGTAAATTAGTACCCTTAACAGATGACATGATTCTATAGTTAAGACATCCAAAAAATACTCCACCAAAAAAAAAAAAAAACTGGAAGTGATAAATACTTTAGCAAAGTGGCAGGATATAAAACCAACATACAAAAATCACTAGCCTTCATATATATCAATGATGTCAATAGGGAAAAAGAAATCAGGCAAGCTGTCCTGTTTAAAATAACCACACATACACAAAAAATAAAATACCCTGGAATCTCCCTAACAAAAGAAGTAGAAGACCTATACAATAAAAACATTGCAAGAGATGAGCCACCACAGTCATTCCTCCAATAAAGGCTTGATATCTAGAGTCCTCAAAGAACTCAACAACCTAAACAATGAAAAAAAAATCAAGCACCCCACTCAAAAAAATGGGTCAGGGAATGGAACAGAGAGTTCTCAAAGAAAGAAATACAAATGGCCATGTAGTGGTTTGACTGAATGCCCCCCAATAGATTCAGAAGTATAAAAGTTTTTCTCCAGTTGCCTGGCTGGAGGAGGTGTCACCTAAGCCAGATCCTAGGCTCTAGCCTTAAAGCATTTCTAAGGTGGATGTAAAATTCCAGCTATACCTATACAAAGATCAGTCTGAGCTGAAGTCATGGTCCTGCTGTTTGGTAGTTGGAGCCTGCTTTTGGAGGTGCTGGTGCTGGGTCTCTCTCTACCTGGATCTGTGAAAATGGGGCCAGCCTTTTCTAAAACTTCCCCTGGATCTGTTATTTCAATAAATGCTTTCCTCCCCAAACTGTGCCTGGTTTGGATATTCATCCTAGTGGCATGAGGCTGAGTATGACAGGCCATTAAACACCTAAAGAGATGTTCAACATTTCTTGAAATGACTATGAGATTCCATCTCACTCCAGTCAGAATGGCAACCATCAAAAAATCAAATGACAGCACATGCTGGCAGGAGCGTGGGGAAAGAGGAATCCTTACCCAGTGCTGGTGGAAGCGAAACCTTCTATAGCCACTATTGAAATCAGTCTGGAGACTCCTCAACATGCTGAAAATATAACTACCAATAGATCCAGCAATCCCTCTTTTAGGAATATACCCTAAAAACTCTACTATATACCATAGAGACACTTGCTCCATCATCTTTATTGCAGCACTATTCACAGTAGCCAGAAAGTTGCATGCTGTTTCTTACTCCACAGTGATTATAGATAACCTCACTGAGAAGGGCCTTTATTGGAATGGGGGGAGGCTGGGTTGAGGGGACATAAGAGTATAACCTGATGGGAATATGACCAATACCAAACATACCAAAGTGTTCACAGAACTATGTTCTCAATGAAAATGTTTTAATTTTAAAAATCCTAAAAATGAGCATCTCACTCATTGATTTGGATTCTCCCTGGAGAGCCCTTCTCATGGATGACCCGCTCAGAAGCAGCAGCAATGACTGTTCCCTCTCAAAGAGTTGACTGAGGCTCAGGCAAGCTATGATAACTCAGTCATCAGTGGCCTCCAGCAGCGAGACATATGTTAGAGCAGCAAAATCATACATTTACATTCACTTTTCCTGGGGTTTATTAACTCATAAGGAAGAGTCTTTTTGATTAATAAGGATATAATCCCCACTAGAATTTTTCAGAAGGTTGAATTCTTTTACAGAGAAACTTAGAAAAACAAAGCAATAGTTTCTTCTCCTCTAGCATTGAGTCTATAGCTTACTAAAAAATCTTGTAGCATTCTAAGATACCAGGAAAATATGAGAAGCTTGATATAAGACAATTACTATACATAGCTGATTGGCTAAAAGCCCCCTACTGGGTCTCTTTGTGTACGCCGATTCTATCATTTCATAGAAAAAATTAGCTTTCTTCCAGTTTTGTTAGGAAATGAAGGACACTGAGTTGTGAATTTGAAAATATCAGCGTTGGGAAGGATTCATTAACATAATTTTAGTGTTAATATTTTTAGCCAGGCAGTTTGACAGCCTGTCCATTGAGAATAACAACTGTAATGTGTTTCCTGTTAGGGCTTGGGCCCTCCCTGGCCACAGGCCCTTGACTTGGCTCATAGTAGTTACACTTAGGAACTCATAGCAGCTGTGGTTTCCTGCCCAAGATTGCACCTGTCGACATTCCAGGGGGAGGGACTCAGGAGACCCTACTCCTCTCAGAGTGAGTCCCCATTGGCAGTTAATGGTTGCTGGGAGAGGGGGAGTCGTGGTGCTGCCCCTGGTAAACTTTCCAAGGCTCAGTTAATAACCAACCCCCCATGCCACGATCATGTAAGCAATCTTAATTTAACTCATTGGTTCACCAAAAACAAACAACCAAAGTCATGGGCGTAGAAAGAAAGGGGATTATTTGGAAAGAACGTGGCTAGTGGGAGAAAGATAGAAGAGGGTGGTGTGGGGCTAATATAATCTAATTACATTACATCCATTTCTGAAATTATAAAAAAAAAATTAAAACAACCTAGGAAGTGAGGTGAAAATCCTCTCATTACCTGCTGTGAACCAGCTGTCCTAGTCTCCCTGCCCCCAGAAAGCCAGATAATCAGATAATAGTTGCCTCAGAAGAGAGCTGAAGGTGGGGAAGCAGAGGCTCTAAGAGCCCCGCCCCTGGCTCCTCCCACAGCTGGCAAGGTCACCTCAAGTGTCCATCCCTGCCTTGCTCTCCCACCCCCAGCCTCAGGTGCCTCTGCCAGGAATACTTAATTGAAAAGTGAGGCTTGAAGACAGGTGGGGCTGTTTGAATGGAATAACCCCCATGAAATATTCCCAACTCTGGAAGTGAATCCAGAGTTGTCATGCCAGGGAAGTGCTGTCCCACTGAGCTACATCCCCACACTTATTATTTCTATTTTTAGCAAACAAGGTGCTCAGGCTATCCTTGAGCTCACTCTGTAGCCCAGGCTGGCCTCTCTGAGGTTGAGTTCCTCCTGCCTTGGCCTCCAAGTAGCTGGACTCATGGGCTGTCCCACCACATGCTGAAGGTAAACAGGAGGACCACACAGCCTCTTTCTGTCAGTTCTGGTCTCTCTATACTCAGATGAATATGTTTGTTTCTTGCACCCTATTTAAATTTTGCATGGTTTTCTTACCTTGTCTCAAAATATTTTTCTACTCTTCTTTTTATCCCCTTCAAATTTAGAATTGTGTCTGGTTTCAGTTCCTGACAAGGGGTCTTTATTTCCTTTATTTCTCAGGTGAGATATTAACCTTCCTTCTAAATTCATTTGTATAATAAAAAAGGATACTACAATAAGACAATAATTTTTCCCTCTAAAATTTTACACTAGTTTCACTTTTATAAAAAATTCCAAAAAAAATTTTTTTAGAATCAACATGTATTTCCGGTAGTATCTTAGTTGAGGTTACTTCAGAGGACAGGAATTACCCACTTTCCATTTCCAAGTTAGATGTTCTCTTGTCCCCACCCATTCCTTTCATGAGAACAATCTCCTTCACTAGAGAGAGTTATCAACAGAAAACTGCTGGGGAAAACAGTCTAAGGCTTCCATTTTGCTTCTTTTCTTTTATTTCCTCTGTAAGGACTAGTGAGAAAGACTGGATCAGATATCTCCATCCAGTCATCGGACCACAGCTTAAAATCTACCAGCAGGGTATGTAAATGATGCCCAAGAAGTTGTCATAAATCAGAGCATCTGACGACACCCCTCCTATTGGACACTCACTAGAACACCTATAAGCTTAGCTTAGCAGAGCTTATAAATGATGAATGTCTGCAATGTTTCCCAATAAGTTTTTCAAAGCATACGAGTTGAACAGTGGTGTTGATAAGCGATCACGTGTATGATAATGCAGCTGTTATCACCACAGGGACCCAAGATGCTGCTGGACTTAGCTCTCTGCATGAGTCAAAGTTACAGCGGGTGTCCTCTATTGTGTATCTGAAGCCAAATCAAGTCTCTGGTTAATCCAAGTAAAAATTCACTGTTGTCTGAAACTTCTTGCTGCTGCAGGTATAAATGTTTCTGCCTGAGTTATTTAAATAAATGCCTCCTTAGTCTATGTCCCTTTGCTATTAGTAGACCTGGCTTGTCAAGGAAACAAATACTTGGTCATGATGGAGGAGGGAAAAGGAAAAGACCAAGAATGAATGAAAAGCAAACATGAAAAGAAAAAGTATCCTGTGGTAGAAGTGAAAAAAAAAGATTTTTGCTTTCATTAAAGTTTAAAGTTCTTATGCTACACCACAGAGGGTTATTTAGAGCTGGTATAAGCTCGCGTTCATGATTTGGCTTTTATTCTAGTGAGAACATCTGCTTCCTTTTTAACAGTCACACTTCCTTTAAGATATTTTTCAAACTCCAGGCACTCTGGTCTTTTGATGCATTCTTGTTGGATCCAGTATTTTCTTTGCAGAAGGATGGAGGGATCTGCAACAAGGCTTCCTGGCAGCTTTATGATTGTGTTGCTGATTTGCTGATATGTTCGAAAGCCATTGATTCTTCCACAGCTGGGACTTCCACATTTCCTGGGGTGCATGTTCTTGAATATATGCATATATTCTCATTGTCATTGGATTTATGCAAATAAGATCAGGTGATCTATTTCAGTTTCAGACATGGCTCAATGAAAGAAAAGCCTCTTGGGGCTGGAGAGATGGCTCTTCAGTTAAAACATTTGCTTGCAAAACCTGCCGGCCTGGGTTCACTTCCTCAATACTCATGTGTTATGTAGCAGATTCCTCCTAATCAAAATATTCTCTCCTGAAGAGGGAAAGGAGGCTCTGGTTCAGGAAGTCAAGTATGGGAGACCTGAAACTTAAAGGTCACACAACCACTCCCCAAGGCTATGTTCATTCAAAATTGAAACATGTGATAGGTACTATACTGAGGGTTTTATATATGATCTCATTCAATCCTGAAGACAATTTTATGAGGATGTGTAACTATTCTCATTTTTCAAATAACACATGGCGTCATGAGAAAATTAAGTAAGTTGTCTTTGTGATATATTGTCAGAGTGGTCTAGCAGAATTCGAATCCCAGAGGAGCATGACTCTAAAGATCTTGTTTTTATCCCTTAAGTCCGCCTTGTTTCTGAATAATAAAACTAGAGTCTCTGGAATTATTCTATCTTCCTTAACTTCAGAGATGTAATGTGGAGGGCTGAAGCATTCAGGATCTCCATTGTCTTGACACAAACACATATATAAGTGGTCAAGCCATATATTTGGATCTTGTGGTGGATTGAATGTAAAGTGCTTAGATCCAAAATACATTGGTCCATGTATTTCAATTTATTTGATCCTAAGTACAGTGGCTCTGTTTGGGAAGGCTGTACCACCTTTAGGAGGTATAGCTTGGCTGGAGGAAGTGGGTCACTGAAGAAGGAACTTGAGTTTTTTTTTTTTTTTTTTTTTAATCTTAACCACAATTGTTATTCTCCCATCTTGGTTGTGCTGTAATGTGGCATAGGCTTCCTGATCTGGCCTTTGCTGCCCCCCCCCCCCATGATAACAGTTCCAATTGAAATGGTAAGTTGAGTTAAACCCTTTTCATCCCATAAGTGACATCTGGTCAGGTACTTTGTCTCAGCAGCAAGACTGTTATTGATTTAAAAAATGGTATCAAAAGTGGGGGTATTGCTGTGACAAACCTGACCATGTGGTTCATAGGCTTTTTGAAATTTGTCTGAGTGAAGAATTTGGAAGATGTGGAACTTTGGGTTATAGAAGCTTCGCAATGCTATACACAGTTTAATGGACCATGCAGGCGGGAATTTGGAAAACTAGAAGTTTGAGAGAAAAGTGGATGGTAGAGGTTTGACTCATGAGGTTCTAGAGGAGAAAGAAACTCTATTAGTAACTAGGTTTGAGGTAGTTCATAGGATATTTTGTCAAAGAAATGAGTGCATCCTGCCTGTGTCTGGAGAACTTGATTGAGGTTGAATTAAAAAATAATGGGCTAATGTATTTGGTGGAGAAAATTTCAAGGCAGAATAATATGAAGTCTGTGGTAGGATTTGTGTTAGTTACTCTTATTCACATCTATAAGGAAAGATGAAAATGCAGAACAGAAAGATGAGAAAAATATGAAGTTTGGCACAGAAAGAAATGTGAACAAGTTTAAAAGTCCTGGGTAAGGAGATTATGCCTGCTTGCGCTGAGATTCATACCACCAGAGAGAAATCTACTGTTCTGCACAGGGCAATAGGAAAGATGCCCTGAGGGTAAAACTGAACCCAGTGAAGGCTCTAGTGGGTCATAATGTAAATTCTTTTGAAAGGAAAGGGCTGAAGGGCAAATGCTTAGGGAGCTTCCTGCCCTAAGGTCAGCATAGAGAGGTATAACTGAGATCAAAGACAGGGCTCAAACTCTATCTCTAACCAGCTGCAGAACTTAGCATCATCCATATGGTAATGCACTTTCAGACATGAAAATGCAAGCTAGAGGGGGCATGGAGTATTTTACCTTGTTTTTAGAGAGCCAATAAGGCCAGACCATGTCTGGTAGGGCCAAAACCCCTGCAAGGAGTCCTTGAGAGGCTACTTCTTGAAGCTATGAAGGTGAACCCTAAATTGCATCAGGATGTTAGAGATGCCAAGATCGTGGAATGTCAGCCAAAGAACAACACAGGCTTGGAGGGGATCTGAGCTATGAGATAGACTAGAAGCATCACAGCTGGAAGGTGAAACGACTCCAGTCTTCTGGAGCCCAGAGGATTTCTGCATGAGTTCCATATATCAGACATGGAGCTGAAGGACTGGCTGTTGCCATGATTTCTCTCTTGTTAAAGCCACAAATCATTGAATATAATTTTTTCTCCAAGTCCAAAATGATGTTCCATGATGTTTAAATACCCTTGAATGTATTTTATTTAGAGCTAAGGACTTTAGTTTTTTTTTTTTAATTAATCCTTTTGTATAGGAGGGTATGATGGTTAGGTTTTGTTGTCAATTTGATCTTTTTAATTATCTTGGGTGGGTCTCTGAGGATGTTTACAGGAAGGCAGCATCTCAGCAAGGGACAGGATGTAAAGAAACTCAAAGAAACTAGAAATAAACATCCTTTCTAGTGTGGGCCATGCAGGAAGGAAATTCCAGAGACTTGGGAAGCCATTAAGTCTGGGGAAGGGTTGCAAGACCCCACCCTAATACTATATAAAGGGGAAGAAATTCTCTCCTTGGCCCTCCTGCCTGTTCCCTGTTCTGTGTGGGTGGTGTAGGTGATGGGTTTCTCTTTCTGCTTGGACCTGTGAAACAGGGTCAGCCTCTTTTGCTGTTACAGAACTTCCCCTCAATCTGTAGTTTCAATAAATACTTTCCTCCCCAAAATTGTGCCTGGTTTGAAGATTCGTCCCAGCGATGTGTGGCTTACTATGACAGAGGGAGAAATTGATATAATGAATACAAAATATTTATTATATTTCTGAAAATGTTTTAAATTATTTTTAAATTTTCAATTGTATACTTTATCTTAGGGTTTTAAGAGGTAATCTTCTGCCCAATAAACCAGCTTTCATTAATCTCTTTAATTATTAAAGCATTTTATTTTCACATTACCTCAAAGAGCCATAATTCCTATAGGTATGTGGCATTGTGATGATCACATTCATTGGTTTCTTAATCTCTTTTCTCCTCTCCTTCAGTGGTTTGAGTTAGGTGCTCATCATACATTCATGTATTCTGAATGCTAGGTCCTTAGCTGGTGGAAATTTGGGAACTGGAGTCTTGCTAGGTATGTTGTTGTGATTAGGCTTATGGGTGTTATAGCCAGCTCCCCTTTGCTAGTGTTTGGCTCATTCTCTAGTTGCTGTTCTGCATACTCTGGCAGAGGTGATGTCCAGCCTCTGCTCATGCCATCATTTCTCTTGTCATCATGGAACTTTGAATCAAGACTATAAACCAAAATAAACAACTTTTCTTAAATCAGCTGCTTTTGGTCATATGCTTTGTGCCAGCAACAAGAAGGCAACAATAGCGCCCCTCTCTGTTCTTTATAATTTTTTTGCAAGTTACTATTTTTCTAAATTCCTTCCTGTTTTGCACACTACCATATACCATATAAAAATTTTCTTTTCCCATATGACTTTAATATGTATCATTTTATTATTGCCTTAAATATAGAGGGACTGCTGTTTTTATTAACATTGTTTATAAGTGGATTTCCAATGATAAACTCATTTTTGGCAAATAGTATCTGTTGCAGTTACATTCCCATTACTGGGACAAAACAGTAAACCAAAAGCAGCTTATGAGAGGACAGGGTTTATTTTAGCCTTACAGTTTCTAGGGGAAGTTTCATCTCGGTGGAGGAAGATGGTTCACTTTGTCACACAGAACAATCAACTCGAGTTGGCTCTCAACACACAGTAGGACTGAACTCTTTAACACCAAGGTTGAACCCTGGTGACACACCTCCTCCAGCAAGGTTCCACCCTCCAAAAGACTCCACTCAGAGCCAGCCAGAGGTAGGAGGATTACCATGAGTTTGAGGCCACCCTGAGACTTCATAGTGAATTCCAGGTAGGCCTGGGCTAGAATTAGACCCTACCTCAAAACTCCCCTTACCCAAAAAATTTAAAAAAAAGAAAAAGACTCCATGAGCTGGGTACTTAGTAGGAAGCTTAATCAAAAACACCTGAGACTATGGAGGATATTTACATTCAAACTACCACATTCTCCTCCTGGCCCCATATACTCTTGATCATCTCACAATGCAAAAGTTACTCCATCCAATTTTAAAAACCTCAAAGTCTTTATCATTTCTAACACTTCACAAATCCAAAGTCTTGTCCAAGATCAAGACAATCTCTTAACTGTGAGTCCCGAAAAATCAAAACACAAAACACAAGTTACACACTCTAACACATAATGGCACAACATAAACATTCCCATTGTAAAATGAAGACATAGCGAGCAAAGACTGGACCAATACAATGTCAAAATCCAGAGGGTAAACATCAGATCCTGGAGCAACATGTCTGGCATTTCTGCCCTTCACTGTGCTGCTTGCTCTCCAGGCAGATTCAGAGCCAGAGCCATCAGTTTTCCTTGGTGACCATTCCAGAGACCTGGCCTCTCTCAACCACCTGAGTCTTCATTTCAACCTATAGTTCATCTTCAAGCATCTCCATGTAGGGATTTCAACCCTGCTTCACATCTTAGCGGATCCTGGAATAATGTGCACTTCATGACCCTCTTTCCTGCATTTCTCATGTTTCTAAACATGAGACAGCATGTGGGCAGCATAGCCAAATGTAAATCCAGGTGGTAATTAAGCTTCACTTTGAGGAGTAGGATATTCCTTCTGATGCTGTCCTTCCTTCAAGCCCTTCCTTTTAAAATAATTTTCATTCTTACTAGCATGAACCTTCCATGGGTTGGGTTTTATCCTCAGGCATCTTTTCCATGTTCCCTATGAAAAGCAGTTGGGCCACCTTGTAATGGTGGTAATCTCCTTAACAATTGCAGTGTAAGTATTCAGGAAAAGCAATTAATTCTCACAATATTTTGAAAATAATTCAATTTGGAAAATTTCCCAAGGTTGTTCTTATTCTTGTCTAACGCACAGCTTCTTAAACTGTGTGTTGTGACCCCACATAGTCTCATCTAATTGGATGAGAGGATTCCCAAAACTTTGGCAATAGTGACTAAAAATACAGTCACTAAAAATTAATGCAATATCCGCCATGCAATGAATCTGAGGTGTTTCTAAGCAGTGCTGCCTTGTTGCCTTGGTCCTGTGCACACAACATACATACTGTCCATACTATCATGCCACCAACTAACACTGCCTGAAGTATCTCAGCTCAGATGTCAGGCTATTTTCAGTTATTACCACCAGTTTCTGAAGTGGCCATAAACATCCTTCTGCCATTTTGTACAATATGTATTTATGAGGAGCAATGTCCTCAGCAGACTATACACAATTAGAATATCATTCAACTCTGAAAAATGTTAAAGATGATGTATATTTGCTATGTCAAATATTCAGCCAGATTTAATTATTTATGTAAACATAATTAAGCACATCCATCTCATTAGTATCCAAACTTGTTTTCATTTTCATAAATGGCAAGATGATATGTTTAACAAAAAATTAAAATAAATTATGATTTGTTATCAGCAAATTTTTGACTTTTGTACTTATTTCATATACTTATATATCCAAAGTCACATAAACCCTTCTTGAGTGAAAGATGTCACAAATAGAAAAGTTTAAGAAGCCCTGACTTAACAGACACACATGACCTCCCTGTGGGTTTATGACCAAAATCACAGCTCTTTTTTTGTAATCTTCCTGTGGGTTCATCGTGCCAGATGCAGCTTTGGGAAGAGCAGAAGACCAAGGACTTTGAGTTAAAAGTAAGCCAGGAGGAATAGAAACACATTCATGCACAACTGGAGTTATAATTTTCTATTAAATTTCAGACAACTTTTTAGACACAAAATTTGAATTAACTTTATTTCCCCTATAGTCAAAATCTCTCTGCATTGAATTGTAAAGAAACAAAATAAAATCCCCCAAATGACAAGGTATAAGAAATCTAGATTTAGTTACATTTTATTTGTGAAAGTGTTCAGCTATTTTATTGGTCTATAAAAGAGCCATCATCTGGGTGAAAAATGAATTCTATAAATCATAGTATATTTTATACCTTGAAAAAGAAAATCAGCAGTAGAATTTAAGAACTCTCACACTACAATGTTCTGTGCACTTTGATGAGCAAAGTTTAGCTCTTTATCAAGGTAAAATATCTCAGATATTGTATATATAATTCCAGCCATCTCATATTTGTAAAATTATAACATTTAATAGCTTCCTATGTTTTATATGCCACCAATGATAATTTTGAATGTTATTTTCCTGACCCATATTTCCCTATCAGAGTAGTGATTCACATAGTTTTTTTTTTGGTGGGGAGACTGTGTGTTTCTCATTAAAGTCAAATTTATGATACATTCAGTTTGGTGCTATATGAATGGAAAAGATTTCAAAGTGTTATGAGAAGTTTTGCTATATGAATGGAAAAGATTTCAAAGTGTTATGAGAAGTTTTGATTTTGTTAAAGAATTTTGCTTTATCGTTTGTCTCAATGGCATGATTTCTAATTTCTCTATAGACACTGATGGAGGATGCCTTTTGTGATTTCATGAAAAGCATTGTAGAAAACATTGCTGTCCCAGAGCAGTGCCAATGCAAGGTGTATCCTGAAGAGTGGGAAGAGGCTAGAACTGTGGCCTCACAGATGGTGTCCCTCTTGCAAGAGCAGAAACATTCTGTTAGCTTTTTGCTGCTGTAAGGTGAATGATGTTGCCACTTTGTTTGTTCAGGGATGAGAGATGGATAAAGTTTGTGTGTTTAGCAGGCAATTGAGCAGCTGGAGACCTTCAGAAATTAAAAGGCAAGGGATTGGTATTGATTTTCTGGCTCTGTGATTTGGGAAGGTATTAGGTCTGGCAGCAAGAAGCAAGAAGAGAGCCAGTAAATGCATCTGTTCTTGGCTGACCTGTACATGCTATTGAGGCTCTGCTGGTCTGTGCTGTGGCTAATGAGAGGCTTGGCTCTTTTTGAAAAGTGTCACCAGCATTTTGTGAGTTGATGATGTGGGTTGGATGGCAGAGAGCTCATTCTCCCTAGTGATGTTGCTGCATTCTACAAAGACAGTATTCAGAAACAGTAATAGCTCCATCACTATGTTCCTTGGGGCCTTGAGAGCCTTCCCTTGTTCTCCTCCCAGGAGATGGTTTCTACAATGAAAGTAAGCCATAGGACTTGATTGTTCAAAACTGGGTCAATATCAAATTGATAAATGCAAGGCTTAACTCTAGCTTGACTTTTGTTGTATACCCCTTTTATTGTAGCAGATATTTCCTTCAAAACTATATATAGTGTATATGTGTATATAATATATATACATATATCATACATATACATATATACCTATATATGCATATGTACATACCCCCCATATATATATATATATATATATATATATATATATATATATATATATATGGAAAGAGAGAGAGTGAAAGAGAAACATTTTACATTGAAAACATCACATATAGTATGGCTTGTTCTGTGTAGTTTTAGAGGTCAAGAGAAAAAAATGAATTGCCTTCAAAACATCAAATAATGCAATAGTTCAATAGCATAATAGAAAGGTCTGAGAGACCTGCATGTATGTTCAAAATGGCCATAGGACATTCAAAATAGAATAGAAACAGACCAGTTTTCATGCATTGCAAGTCTGTGCTCTGACTCTCTTAGGGTCCCATAATAAAATGAGAGAATTTATTCATGATTCTGGCCAGTGTGCCTCAGGTTCTCTGCTTTGTGTAAATGTGGCTCCCTCTGTTAGTGCTATCAGCCTGGGGCCAATGGGAAGGGTGGATTTTGGATAATGACTTTATGAAACACCTGGTGTGCACTGTACAGATGTGCATGCTTGATTTTCTTCTTGACAAGGAGGACAGATGGGGCCCCTCTCAAGATTTCTTTCATTAAATTCTCCATGGGATACCATCTTTGACCCATCATGAATTCATGCATCTGGCAGGAGATCAATTACTAAGGCAGAGGGGTAGAAGGCAGGCATGGTTTGGGTTTAAAAGCCTAAACATATTTCAGTATCCTGAGATTTTTATTTGGAACAATATGTTTTGTTTTCTTTTGTATTCCAGTACATATGCCTGCCTAAGATTGACTGCTGGGAGTGATGCTGAAATGACCAGAGCTGGTCTTGGCTGTCAGTGCTTTCGAGTGGTACAGGACAAGACCTCAATTCCTAAGACTCCAAAGGTCGTAAGTTTCCATGTAGCATCCAAGAGTGTATAATTGGTACTGGGTCTTAAACTTCATCTGGCATTAACCAGAGACAGTGATTTTCTTATGACATTGTCTTCATGGTGGCATCACCTAGTTTAAGCACATACCCAACCAGAACACCATGTTTTTTTGTGTGTAGACAAGGCCAGACATGTAATGGTTAATGTCTTATTGAATTAAAGCAGAATTTTAGGTATTCCTGAAGTTTACAACTCAGTTATATGTGCCCCAAACCTTCCCCAGGCTCCATGGCAACATCATCACATCAATCACACATTTATACTGAGTCTGGAGCTTGGGAAGTATTCTATCTGTAGCTGCCCGGGAAGCAAGACCAATAAACAGACCAGTTTTCATGCATGGCAAGTCTATTTTTGACTCTTTGACTCTCTTAGGGCCCCAGCACTTCACATAATGCTTTCTGCCTATCCCGAAATGAGCCCAGACTGTACACTCCAATATTCCCATAGAGAAAAACTGATGTGGGTACAAGTATTTAGTCATGTCCTAAGGTATGTAGGTTGGAGATTGTTAACACTTGGCTAAAAGCCATGATGTGGACAAGAGAGCCATCGTGTTTAATTGTACCCAGTTACTACTTACATGTCAAAACCAGGCATTCAGTCTTAGAACATACCACATCTGATGCCATCATGTCACAGACTACTGACCTGAAATCTACAGGCATGAAAATGTGTGCAGTTCCACCAAAAGTGCAAATGTTTCCAGGGTCAGCAGGAAGCATGGGGGTAAGCTGTGTGCAGTGAATGAGTCTCTCTGCAGATCTGTGGGGCAGGGCCAGGCTCACACAATGGCCTTGATCCAAGTCACCCATTGGTGTAAGTTATTCGCACTGTTATAATGATATAGAAGCAAGGCATGCTGATGTTTATGAATGCTGGCACTTTAATATACAATGCCATTCTTCTTCTCAACAGCCCCAAGAGAGCGCTGGTATGATTTCATTGTACTGTGGGCCCTGCCTGAGTTCTCAAGCATGAAGGGACAGACATGAGACTTCATTTATGCCTACCCACCCAGATGATGTTCCCATTTCTAAAGCATCTATTTCTGCCTCACCTCATGAGCATCTGCCATTGTTAAGCAGGATCTCATCATTGTTCTGAGTTCCTACCCTACAGTCAGTTTAGAAGCAGATGAATAAAACACCATTCACTGTCCATGCTTAAAGGCTGCCCATCCATTGGTGATTATTCTGACATTTCCAAGGTTACCCTTTCCCCTCCCTTCAACACAGAAACACAGTCTACCCCCACAATGCAAAATGAAAGAGCAAAAATGGCAACAAATGTCGATGTAAGAGTGATTCCTTTAGACAAAGCACCAAGAGAGCAAAGCTTTTATTAAAATCCCTTTCTTCTTTGCCCTTCTGTTTACTGGGCTGCATTCTCTTTAGGCTTTGGAAGTCAGCATCATTGGAAGCAATGTCTCCCACCACCACTCAGGTCACAGACATTGTCACTTTCCATGTGGATCTAACTACAGTGAGGTGGACAGGTAGTATGTCTAGTGTTAGGGATTGCTAGGAAAGACAATAAATCTTTTACTAAGATTTGAAAGGGAACACCTATAGGGAAATGAGGCTACTTTATCTCTTTAAACTCATGTTATTTTTTTTTTTGTTAATTTGAACTAGACTCATTCCATAAATATGTGTTCATTTTTTTACTTGAAATAAGGTTACATAAAGTGTTATCTGGAAAAAGAAAATCTACTTAAAAGGAACTGGGCTGGGCTGGGTCTATAGTTCTGTGGTAGAGACGTTGCCTAGGATGTTGTGGTAGTTTGAATGGATGTCCCTCAATAGATTCAAGAGTTTTTAAAAGTTTTCTCCAGCTGCCTGGCTGGGGGAGGTGTCATTAGGCTGGATCTTAGGCTCTTTCCCTAAGGTGATTCTGGAGTGGGTATGAAACTCCAGCTATACATATGCAAAGAGCAGTCAGAGCTGAAGTCTGGCAGTCCTGCTGTCTTTGGGAGTAAAAGTTGGAGTGTGCTGGCTGGAGGTGCTGGATGGGTTTTTCTCTCTGCTTGGATCTGTGAAAGGGGGCCAGCCTTTTTCTTCATCAATAAGCTTCTCCTGGATCTGTTACTTTAATAAATATTTTCCTCTCAAAACTGTGCCTGGTTTGGAGATTCATCCCAGTGGCATGTGACTGACTGTGACAGATGGGTAAGGTCTTGGATTTGAACTGTCACTCAAAACAAAAAACTGAACTTTTAATGATGAAAAAATGTAGCAAGAAAAGTATGCCTCCTTTATATGAACTTGACATTTCATCTTTGGCTGTTCACCTCCTAAATTGCACCTGCTGACTCATAAGTGAAGCCTGCCTTAGCACGATACTGGCTTTAAATCAAAAATCTACTCTTCATTGCTAAAAGTAGGAAGGCCCAACTACTTGCTGAGTCTGTTTTGAAAAAAATCTTGCCTTCATCATCTACTGACTGATTTCTGAGAAAATTCATTTGTCACAACTTCTTGTTTGGTGCTTTGATTGGGTGGAAAGCACATGGCTCCCTCCTCTGCCCTTCACTTGCCATGCCAAGCTAGGACTTCATTCTCCTCTGATAGCTGTGGGATTGGGGGTGGATTTTAAGAAACTCATGAGTGCCTATCCATTCTTGGAATTCTGTATTTGCTCTATAGTTTTTCAAATATCTGAGCTCCCTAATGCATAGCTAAGAATCACAAAACAGATACATTTTCTTAATACAAAAACAGAATACAGAAAAGAAGGGGAATAATATATTTAGAAAACTGTTTAAGTTTGGCTAATGATTGGGTATGTAGGGACCCACAAGATTGGTCTGAATCAATCCTGTCTTTTCCCTGATGCACCTGATTCTCACCTACATAATTCCAGTATGCTCTGATCCGCGGTTCTGTGTGCTGGGATACTGTGCCTGGTCAGCAGTTTGCAAGTTTGGTCCATTATGTGAATATCTATATAAATTTTTTAAAATCTAATTTTATTTCACATCTTCTGGAATAACTGTTATAAGTCAAGGTAATAAACAGAAATGCTACCCCAGTCTCTTAGACAGTTTTCCACCCTCTTCCGTCTTCTCTCCACCTTCATGGTGGGCACCACAACTGTTCTGACTCTGCTCAGGATTGCTGTGGCACAGAACTCATATTCAGTCCCAGGGGATGCTGGGGACAAGTGTGTTCAAGAAGCCTTAGATTTTTTTTTACCAAGCTTCTCGCTTTGGAAAGGAATGAAGAAGGTCAGAGAAAGGGTGGGGGAGAGCAGATATGCATAGGGCAAGAATATCATAGTGTTAGGTGTGGTACTGTTTGCTTGTTTTATCCATTAATTAACACACCCATGATAAAGATACAGATTCATAAAACACATGGCTGACAGAACAGCAAGAGAATATATCCAGTAAACACTGAGAGCACCCCTTGACTTGGGCATCTGCCTCTATCTTAACATTAAAAAGACCAGCATATGGTGGAATATTACTTTTTATTTATGATGATGTACACAAAGTTATGTAAAATGGTTCTCGCATGATTTATGGCTGTGTACAATATACCTCGCAGGTAAAACAGGTTTTATTTCATCCAAAAATTATTTCAGATGTGGAGCATGAAGACAGGTGGCTCTGGATGTTAGGCACCATGTTACCTTCCTAGTCCTTCCTTTTTTGGAGAATTGTGAGGTGATATTTGGGGTGTCTGGGATGTTGAAATTCATCCATTTCCAAAGGCCAGTGTTCCTGCCTCATCTCAACCCCTGTAAGGATCAGTATTCACACAATGGCCAGGTGTGGACAACCACCAAAATGAAACAAAGGAATGAAAGATTCTTTCTCATTCTATCTTTTATCTCATTTGTTTTAACTGTTCTTCATGGAAATCAAATTCAGTTCTAATCAAGCCTCCGTTTGCACAGATAAACCGAATGAGTCATGAGCAGTATCTTCACAGTAGTACTCGGTGAACATCTGGTACAGTGAAGTGAGCGGGAGGGAAAATAGCACCTTCTGCTGGCATGGAGTGAAGACTATTGTATTAAGAAAGACCATGCCATTTCTGGATAAAACTAATTTTTTTCTTTTAAGTTGTTTTTTCAACTATTAAGTGTAAGCAGTTGATTTGAAATATTCTTTAAAAAATGAAATCCTGGGGCTGGAGAGATGGCTAAGCGGTTAAGGCACTTGCCTCCAGTGCCTAAGGTCCCTGGTTCAATTCCCCAGGACCCACATATGCCAGACCAGGCCCTGGTGCTCTCTCTCTCTCTCTCTCTCTCTCTCTCTCTCTCTCTCTCTCT
>PVHP010004342.1:0-71639 GCA_004024765.1 Zapus hudsonius
ATTGACTGCGTAGGTAGAAAGTATTCAATGATTTCTTACAATTTTCCCATCACCATTCACTTTAAAACCAGACTATGGTATATGAAAAATCACCATTAAAAATGATTTTTAAATGAGATCAGACCCGTTTCATATAACTAGTTATGATAGGCACATTGTAATTTCCATTATGCAATTTCCTATTCTTTAGCATTAATGAGTATTTAATTTACAATTTTAAGACCAAGATATAAGTGGATACTTAAAATTATAAACTCTATATTCTTACAATAATACATAAGAAAAACGTGGTCTTAGCATCCCATTCAATGAAGTTCTAATTGCTGTGTCAATTATTACATTATTTTAAATTACTTTAATGGAAAACTGTTTTCAAGAGGTTGTAATTTTTTAAAAAGCATCTTGATTCCAGGGCAACAAATGTTGTTTATAAGCAAAGAGAAGAAATTAACTGGAAACTCACTAGGCCTCCACTTGATGGAAAGACTAGCATCTAGAGTCAACCAAAATTAATAGAAATTAAATGTAATTTTTTGAAAGACAGTTTTACTGTAAAAATATTGTCACATCATGACTTTTGGCTTAGAAAATAATGATGAATTAGCTGCAGTGTCTGCAGATGTATCTGTGTGCAATTTCTACCTTTTTATAAATGTCATTGGTTGAATTATTCTTGACCTTGACACAGATACCATTTTTGCTATCTCTCTTTTCTGCGTTATATGCAGATTACTGTTTACAGTAAGTTTCTCCTTGCCTGACCAGAGTTCCCTTACATCCTTCAGGTTGAAAAAACACAATGCCAGGTATTCATTTTTACTTCATATTATTTGCAGAGATTGTATTTTTTTCATTGCTTTTCTCTATTTCCAATTTATTAGTATCCATTGAAATTAAATGCGAGTGTACATAAATTATTTTTAATGATTGTTTCATAAGTTACCCAATGGCTGCTATAGATGGTCAGTTGGGGCGGGCAATATACTTCGAATGTCACCAGAAACTAATTTTGGATGTTAATGTTGAATTTTATTTCCTATGCATAAAAATTAAGAGCTGGCTGAACAAAGTTTGTTGGTGAAGTGAGATGCATTCTTGCTTCTTTCAGCAACAAGCAGCCTTAGAAAACCATTCTGCACAGTACAACACCTTCCACGGGGATTATCTTGAAAAGACCGTACTCATGGAAATGTATGTAATTAGATATGTGTTTGAATATCTCCCTCGGTGTCTTACACACTGGTGCTGGGTTAGAGTTGAGAACCTACATGCTGTACAGACCTATCTGGAGAGCTCCAGGTCATAGAAAATATGCTATAAAGAATAAGCTTTACATGCTATTATTTGTTGTGTTTTTTTAAATTTCTATTTTTAAAATTAGTTTATTTAGCACTCACCTATCAGGAGGCACTGTATAGGTTCCATGGACATTACTAGAGATTTTAGGTGTTATTTCAAGGAGACCAGGAAGCAAGGAGAGGAGGACAATTCTCCAAGGACTGACGTGGACCAGCCCCATGTCCCTTCTTTGCCTCCTTAAATCCAAGAGCAAATACTCAACAAGCCATTTTAGTTTTATGCATTCATCACATCTGATTCACTTTTAATTACTGTTCTACCCTGCAGAGTTTGACTCTCTTCTTGGTTTCCTGACAGCTCCCTTCATTCTTCAGTAACTGCTTGCAAATATTTTTTGACTACTTCCAAGAGAGACTTTTCCTCAAATGTATGTTTACTAGTACAAATTCTTCATTTATAAAGGAAACATATCCCAAAGTAGGTGTTATGTTAATGAAAGAACATCACCATCAGTATTCTATACAAAGAAAAAAAACATTATTAAATATTAATCTGAAATCAGAATCACACAAATCCCTATCCAGAATGATGCAGTTTTATCATATGCTTAACACATTTAAATTTCCCCCAAGGTTTTAGACTGGAATAGAGAAAAGTGCTATTCTAAGTAATATTGTTACAATAGAAATGAAATTATACCACAAAACATATTTCGCAGTTGGTTCCTCATAATGTCTATCTCCTTGAGAGTTTCCATCCCTATATTCAATTCATACCCTGCTATACTTCTTTGTACATACTGTCACAATTCCTTATCACTTTTCTAAACTACATTTTGAAATGGCAACCAATTATTAGTTTATTATACAAATGAAGCCCATAGGTTACGGCTAGTATTGTTTCCTGATTACTATCTTTATGCTAGTGAGCCTAATAAAGAGTTATATGTTTATAGGCTAGGCTCCAATTGGTTACTTTGATGTGTGTGTGTGTGTGTGTGTGTGTGTGTGTGTGTGTGTGTGTACCTTTCCCTACTGGAGAAACAATTTCTCTTTGCAATAATAACAAACCAAACCTTAAAGCTTTCATCATCCTGACTCTGTCCATGTGTGCGCAGATCTGTTTATATTAGGTCTTGTGTTTGGGCAGTACCTATACCATATGCACAGAGCAAACTAGAACCTCTCAAGCTACCTTCTTCTTTAAAAAAGCCAGTATTCACTTTTGATGTAATACATCACACTTTTATTTCTATGTTTCTTTCTTCCCTCCCTCCTTTCCCACTCCTCTCTGTTAATGAGATCCTGATTGTCTTCTAGCTTATTGTTTATTTCTCATCTTCCACAATTAGAAAATGTGAGGATTTATTTATTGAATATCTTATTATGAGCTAGGATATGCCTAAAGCCAGAGGGGTAGAGCAGGAAAGAAGGGAGGGGAGGAAAACACCATTAAATAGTAGCTAGACCACATTATGCCTTTAGCTCTAAACCAAAAAGCAAATCCAAGCTTTGCTTTATAAACAACGATATCTCTGATAAGTGAAGTAAAACAGAAGTTTAATAGCTCTGCCTTCTGCCTCTGTAAAACTAATACACAACTTTGTATTTTGCCTTCGTTTTTCATCTCTAAAACTAATGTTCTCAAATTCATCCTTAATTCAATATATAAGAAGCACTCATTGGTTCTAGCCATCTCTAGCCTCTCAGACTCTTTGCAATATCTGTAAGAAATTGGTACACAGTCAGAAAAATTTAAAGGGTAGGAACATTTGAAGGGTAAAAATTTTGCTTTTTAAGAGGCCTGTGCTTAACAAATGGGTATATCAATTATTACTTTAGATTAATCTGGGTTTATTTATAATAACAATTATTATTATTATTATTTTGGTTTTTTGAGGTAGGTTCTCACTCTATCCCAGGCTGATCTGGGTTTATTATATAATCTGTATAAACCTTTTATTATTCATCTATAAAATAGAAGAGTTCGTACCCTTCTCGTTTGGGTATTTAGGAGGGGAAAATGGTGTGTTCAATTTGTTTAAGGCAATATCACAATTCAGAGCCCCATTTTCCTCAGTGTATTCCTACAGTGCTCCAGCAACCTGGTCTGACAGCCCTCATTACCCAACCATGATTGGTATGTCAGGGGGTTTTTAGGACTCTGGTCCAGCTCTCATTTTGGTTGCAAAACGAATATCAATTCTGATTGTATCTGCCTCTAATTAATTATAAACTCTTAGAGAAAAAGAGTATGAGGCTTATGTAATTCTAGTCATGCAGTTGACATTTATTAAAGGTTTTCTTGGTTCAGATGATAATGGCTTGCTAAGGAATAACCAATAAGCAAGTAATTTTAGGCACATGTTTTTTTTAATATTTTATTTATTTATTATCAGAGATACACACACACAGAGAGAGAAAGAGATAGAGATAGATAGATAGAGAGAGAGAGAGAGAGAGAGAGAGAGAGAGAGAGAGAGAGAGAGAGAGAAAGTATGGGTGCCCCAGGGCCTCCAGCCACCGCAAATGAACTCCAGATGTGCCAATTTGTGCACCTAGCTTTACATGGGCACTGGGGAATCAAACCCAGGTCTTTAGGCTCTGGAATCAAGCACCTTAATCTATAAGCCATCTCTCCAGCCCTGGCACATGTTTATTTTTGCTACATTCATTGTGATTCTTACTGCACATACTATGAAAGAAATGATATCAAAATATCAAGGTTCTCCAAGGCCTGAAAACATTGCTTAAAGACTGATTTGAAATCACAAAGATCTCTCCTATTCATAATAGAAAGCATAGAAGTTCACAAATCTGTATGTTTGAGGTTAATGAATAGTAATAAAGAGAATCTCAACATTTAAATTGATCTATAGTACACAGTTAAGAGAACAGGATGAACCAGGTGACCTCCATCTAGACCAGGCATTTCATCAGCTTCACCAATGATGATGAATGTTCACCAGATAGAAGAAAAATCACAAATTAAGATATTGACAGCATAAGGAAGTCTGGAAGCATTATGAGAAGATGTATATCATATTTAAAAGATTTTTGTATCTTTCCCTCATAAGCTTAATTTTTAAACTCAAAATAAACTATTTACAAATATGTTTAAAATTTGTTCTAAAAAATAAAATCACATCATTCATGCTTTCCATGTAAAATGCTTTTATAGGAAACTTTCTAATGCTTTCTTACAGACTACTCAACAAAATTGCAATTTTGAACAAAAGAACAAGTGGATTTCTGGTTTACCCAAATTTTTTTTAAAAGCACTCAAAAGCATAGCTTCCTAGAAATATGTACCTGCAAATCATATATGTGGTTATGGAATCAACGTCACAGTTAAGTAGATATAAAGCCTCCTAAGACAGAGGCATGAATTTTTACAGATTCTAATTACAAGTTAGAAGTCATCTCACTGTGGAACATTAAAACAAAAGACAGTTTGAGAAAAAGTCAGTTGAAAGAAAAATGCAATGTTGGAGCAATAAAAGCACATATGTTTATATACCCCCTCTCAAAAAAATCCCTCATGAAAGTAAAATTCACTTCTCAGTAGTCTCTATGATTCAATCGTAGATCAATAATGTGTAGTTAATGCATTACCAGGAGAGCATTAATTTGCAATTACCACAGGTGGTCTGATCCTCTCTTCTGTCCATTGACACAATGACCTTTTGTTGAAAGAGTGTATGTAGTCATTATTTTAAATAGCATATAGATCACTTTCAATCATAAGTATCCTAAGAACAGCAAGTGGGAACCTTTGTAAATTTTACCCTTGACTAGTAATAATGTAATCAAATAAGCTGAAGCATGAAGGTGCCTATTTGTGTACAGAAAAAAAGTAGTACAAACTATGTGATAAATTGCAAATAACCTCAATTAAATATAACTTACAAAGTACAACCTTAAATACATTTTACTGTGAAGCAGTATATGAGAGGCTGTGGTCCATCTGAGTATGTGTTTCCAGATGCTTTGTCTTCAACAGACAAGCTGAAAACCTTGGGAATTAGAGACTCATGCTACCATGTGCTTGAATAGACCTCAGGTATCTACTCAGCACCATCTTATCATAAACAGAGTCGCAAAGGCTCATGGACTTTATTCCCCAGTTCACTCATCAGTGAACTCCCCAACAGAACCAGCAAGCCCCCCAGTACTCCACCTTATCCATGGAAGCTTCAGTACAAGTGAAAATTTGTCACTGGCTTCAGTTCACACTTTAGCTCCACGGCTCACCAGATCCATGAATTTGTGTGTATTACACTGTGAGCATTTAATAATCAATTTTGCTATCTGTAATGTGGAAATGGTAATATGTCGTAAGTTGGCTATATGGCTTAAATGTTATCTATCACAAGTATAGCATGTCAAACAGTGTATGAAAGAAAGGAAGGATGTCACAGACGCCAGAGAGGACTCATCCAGAGCACAAACAGCATTATCCATCCTGCTAGTAGTTTTATACAATGACACACAATTTTAAGATAAAATTTATAACCTTCTGTTGGAGCATTTCGTTTGCCCTTGTCTTAGCTCATTTTGGTAGAGCACAGAGCTTGCAAAGGGGGTTCAGTGGTATTGTTTTATTTGGAAATAAGAGCTCCAGTATCAAGAGTCAGTAGCATGGAAATGAGACAGGAAGATGGGATAGAATTCACGATAATGCATTACTGAGATAACCACTTCCCCACTGGTTGCAAAGAGACAGTCAGTTGGCTACATGGGGCGTTTCTAGGAAGAGTTGATAGAAACGAATGCTTTGGATACTCCATTACAGGAATGTGTGCAGGGGATTTTTCTGCCACTCTCTTCTTTCTCGCTGAGTTTGATCTGCTCATTCTAGGTTTCATCATCTGCTGAAGTTCCCCCATAGCCTGCAGCACACGTCAGTCTGCCACTTCCTCAAGCATATTGATTACTTCTACATTTATGGGAACCAGGACCCTTGCTGACCATTCACAGTGATAAATTACTTAACTTCTTGTACGTTACTAAGTTAACATTATTATCAATTTCTGTCTCATGTAGAGTGTCTACCTTTGTATATCTTTTTTTCATTAGACAAAGTATGTCCCTATTATTTTTATAGAAGCAAAGAATTATAGAAATAGAGAAAACCTTATAGCCCACAAATACTTGAATATAATATTGATAAAACTCTGAGTGGTAATGTAGGTGAAAGTAACATGCAGTTTCATATTCATAATACATTATAATAACCTAGATTTAATTCATTTTAGAATGAAATCCAAAGGTGAAAAATTTGATTGGTGCCAAGTAAATTCTGTCTTGACGTTGGAGAATTCAATTGGTGCCTCCAAGACCTGCTGTAACCGGGAACAATTGTCCCAGTAATGACTTGAGCATAGGGAAGTGATTTCCCCTTCCAGGTGGAACACCAGAGAATGTGATCGCAGATACTTTCTTTACTCTGCTTTAAAAACCGACTTGCATGAACCCCAAACTTCTTCCAACACTATTAATCAGATTTGAGAAAGAGATGGAACTTGTCAATATAGAAAAGGATCTAGAGTGCACAATTTAGTGACTTCAGCAGGAGGAATATCTCTCTTTTACCCTTTTTCTGCTCATTCTTTGGCTGGAAGCACCAATGCTTTATTAATCAAGCAGATACTCCAGTGAAGGAATCAAATATATGTGGCAAAGAAAAGGAAAGAAGAAGATCCTTATGGTCAACTAACTGAGAGTTCAAAAAAGGACAACTCATTACCATTGTCTTCCTTGCTTTCCACGGAGAGTACATTTCATGAATAAAATCGACCACTTTGCATCTGTCAGTCTAAGTGCTGAAGGCAACACTTCTCTGCTAGGTAAAGTTAGCCTTTGGAAGTCTTACTCCTCTTTGCCAGGTGAGATCTATAGTTTGATTTTCATAGCAGCGGATGTCCTAGTGGCTGGACTTTGTAACAAGTAGCTTGACTAACTTAAGCCAATATCACACAAGAACTGGTCATTAAGAGAACATAAATGGTTTCCCAAAGCCTGACCATAGGCACAACCAGGCAAAGTATGTTATAGCTGGAAATTACAGTAACAAAACAAAATTATAGTAGGTAATCTTTGTAGAGAATTTACTGTATGCTAGGCACTATTGTAAGCTAAGCTTTATTAATTCTGTAACACTGCCAATAATTTTATAGTATAGCTCTTCATTATTGATTATACTCTCAAAATTGGTAGATTGAAGCCTTAACCCATAATGCGATGATTTTAGGAGGTAAATTGGTTCATTCAAGAGAATGGAACTTTCATAAATGGAATTAGTGTTTTCATAAAAGAAATCTCAGAGAACATCCTAACCCCTTCTACCATGTGTAAACACAGTGAGACCATATCTATGTATGCATCACAAGGTAGTCCTTTACAAATAGTCAAATCTGTGGGTGTCTTGGTCTAGGACTTTCAGCCTCCAAAATTGTAAAAAATGAGAATTTATGAATTTATCCACTCAGTCTGTATTTTTCTTTTAGCAGGCCAAACAATCTAAGAGAGATAGTGTTATCATCCCCCCCTTCCCCTTTACAGGAATGTGAAGTTCCAGCATGGTTATATTTGCAGAACTGCCAAATAAGCCCAGAGAGTTGGACCCAGTTTCATTTATTTTAACAAATATATTATATTGATATCTGTGCTCACTATAAGGGCTAGTATCAAAAAGCAGATGATAATCATAATATTAAAGGATGTAATCTCACACTGCCCAGAGTAGCTAATGTTAGCTAGTGGTTGCTAGGAGAGGGGAAGTGAGAACCATCTGTGGTTCATCCACCAGTAAGTTGCCTACTCCAGAGTAAATTAACATAAGAAAAACACTTATATCCACAAAAAACTGAGACTAATGATCATAGCAGCATTATTCCCAATACTAAACTCTAAAGACAATTCAAATCCCATCAAACTGGTGAATGTTTGTAAAAAAAGTGTCACATCCACACATGTAAAAGGATTTAAAAATATATGGACTGACACCGCCATACCACGGATGATTTTAGCATGTAAGAAATCCCAAGTGAAGACAAATCAACATGAAAGATTATGTTGTGTGCTTGAAATGTGTGTAATATTTGATTTATGAAATTGGAATGATTAGATATGGCAAATCTAAAGCTCACAAAGACAGTGGAGAGTCACTCCTGAAAGACATGCAGAAAATGTTAAATTGGTTTGTAGTGATGGTTGCACATCCCTATAAACTTAAAAAAATTGGCATTTACATTCACTATATGTAGATTTTGTGAAATGCAAATTATAATGATGCTGTTTTAAAATATATCATTAGATCTATATGTAAAATATTGCATGGTAAAGTTTTAAAATTTGAATTAGGAGTGATTCATGTTAATGAAAAAGAATAAAGTAAGGCTTAGAGTCCTAGTTTATTGAAGTCTTAAAGGAAAATGATATAATATCTTTATTTGAGAGTATATTAATATGCATATTATCTCAAATGTAACTAAATTAATGTTTATGAGCCATGAAAAATATAAAAATAAGCACATTTAGATAAATCTAGCTACTTAACATATCCTTAGTAATAGTAATCATAGATTTCTCAAATGCACTGCATGTATTCAGTTATTATAATTAAAATATTTTCTCACAAGTAAGCACTGGTACTATTTGGTATAAATGCTTATGATTGATTCACATGTTTTCATTTTTAAAAAATAGGCTGAGGAGAGATTTGAATATATCAATAAAGAATATTTGTTGTAAATTTCAGTCACGAGGCTAAGGAAAGAGTTAAGTGGGAGTTGTAATTTGCATTCATTCAAAAAATAGTTGAGTATGATAGGCACCAGGCAGAGGATTAAGAAAGACGCATATAAGAAAAAGGTCAGAAAGTCATGGGCACTATTAAGAGAAATTGAATTAGACACTGTGATAGGTAATGATTGGGTGGGTGGATTGTTCCATTAGGGAAGTCTTCAATAGAGAGATGTCACCCCGCTTTCTGACAATATGCAGACAAGCAAGCTCCCTAAGGCATAAATAAGTATAATGTCCTCAAAGAAAATTATTTTGGAAGGACCTTTCTATAAAATGCTCCATTTTATCTATGTTTGGCAAGACATGGATGGATTTAAGCAGTAAGTTCTCACCTAGCTAATATTTTTAATAATTATTTTGTTGTTTGTATAACTAATTTGGGGAACTCCAAGAATGAAAAGAAAAAGCTGTGGTAACAGACCTGGAAAGACATGATGGTGATTTAAAGTAGTCTCAGCAAAAGATGTTTAACAGACAGACAGTTCACGAGATATATTTGAAGTATCACAAGACTTGCTGAAGTATTGGATGTCCACGAGCAAGAAAAGAAAGGAAGTAGAAATGATTTCTAAGTTTTGTTCTAGTGGAATTGTAGGTTTCTGGATGTGAGAATACTGAGAATGAGTGCTCTCTGGACAGAGACAAGATGCTGAGGAGAACTTGATGGAGATGTCCCATTGGGAATTGCAACTCCTTCTTTCTGTATATCTAACCTAGTGTGGATAAATGAATGCATGCCTTGTCCCTCGCCTAAGCTGTATATGCATTTCTACTATGCATGAATGTTCCATGAGGGTTAGGGTAACAATAAGCACCAAGTAGAGACATAGATGCAAGTTTGCAGATAGATAATGAAAGGAGAGAAAAATGGCTGGATGGAAGGCTCTAGGTCAGTAAATGTTTAACACACACAATAAGACAGGACAATCTCGGGAATCCCTTGTCATTCTCAGAGACATTCTGAGAAGCTGGACTTTAGAAGATCATGACTCTGGGAACAAGATTAAACTAAAATTCAAATGAAACAGATATTTTGAATGAAGACTAGAAAATGTTTCTTTCCACGTGAGAGGATGACTTTTATGTTTATAAGCCTTAAAAAGATACACATTTAATTCTGTAGATTGATTTTTTTTGAATATTCAAGAAACATTTCTTTCCTGTTGTGACTACCTGATCAGATTCCCCACACATTGAATGTTTTGCAGCCTGTTGAAATCTTGAAATGAGATTCTCCTGGCTGGAAACATGACTGTTACTACTTAGATAGCTTTCTTCCTCTGTCTTTTGGTCTTGCCCCACACAATCAGAAGAACAATGCTTGCTCTTGATGTCATTTACTTAAAGCCAGAGATCTAAACAAGGCGAACATTAATATTTCCTGGAACTGAAAAATTAGAGCATGCAAATATAGACCTTCATTATCCTCAAATCAATTATGCTGCATTTGTAAGACAAAAAAAGATAATGTGTCTGAGGATCAAAATCTTTCAGATAGCTGGTTTAATTCCTCAGTGATAGACGTCAGATATTATAATATTTAGCATAGTTTTTCATGTGGAAAATGATAGGATTTCAGTTGTCATGCTTTAGGGGCATGAGGCATAATCTCATTAACATCTTCCCAAATCAATCACTCCATTGTGGATATTAACTCCATGCATATGACACCAGATGTGGGAATATAGATGAGGTGAGAGAACATTTCTGTGACTCATCACCGGTCCTGAAAACAACGAGGCAAGAAAAGAAATTCATTTAATCCCTAGGGAATACATTATGACCAAATACACCACACTGGATTTGCCTGGACTGATTCAGAGAAATGAACAAGAATGTTGCATATTTAGAGAGGTAACACAAAATTAATGTGAGGTATTTACAAGGAGTGATAAATAATTCTATTGCACATTAAACAATGATATAATTAGGAATGGTTTATTAAAGAAAATTCCAAATATAAGCAGTGGTATAAAGAATGCCATTTTATAGACAAGACTAAAATATTAAACACATAAGAATCTAAATTACCTTTATTTACCTAATTTGTCTTCTCTTCAACCTAATTTATATTCAGTCACTTAAATCCTAAAGTATATTACTGATTGGTTGGGAGGGAATGGTGATGAGACCTTATATAGTTCACGGTCTCAAAACATGATAGGTGAAACTCAGCCATTCCCTGGTCACAAAACTTATTTATGCATACATTCAACTTTGTGTGATTGGGGTGCTTCTAGCAACGATGTAATCATCTCACTCCTGGATCCCAATGGAGTGACTTACCTTAGAAATGAGAATAAAGTAAAGTTGGTACCTCACTTCAAGACTCGATTCTAGTTGCAAATTTAGGTATAAAGTGGAGGATGTGGACAAGTACATTTCCCTCTAAAGCAGGTACACTGTGTCCTGCACATATCAACAAGGTCTTACTAGTTAAATAGTACTTCATAATTCTTATGTTAGCCCTCAGCACTGCTTGGTGTGGAAGGTGTATCTTCACAGCATAACCCAGGCTGCTACAGTTGCAAGTTTTGTTGTATATTAGGATGTGGAAACAAACCAGAGGGTTATTCACTGAGTGAAAGAAGAAAGAAATGGGTGCACAATTTGGGGTTGTCAGAGTTATTTTTGTAGAAACTTTAAGTTGCAGAATCTGTGTCATGTATTCATAATGCCAAATGATGCATTAAACATTCCAGGCTGCATCCCCAGCAAATGCAGCGGGAGAAGGCCCTCACTACACACAGTGCTTCTGCAGGCTTATATCAGAAGAGAGCAGACCATTTTCAGTGTCAATATTTGCACAAATTTACTCAACAGTAAATTGGATCATTACCTTAAACTACTTGGAGTAAGTAGATAAAGTATCAGACTTATTTAAAGTATGAACTTGGAATGACTAAAGATAGAGAAAGAATGATTTAAATAAAAAAAATCAGTTTTAAACCCAAGGATAAAAGTGGACTGATCTGGGTATGCATGTGAGGCAGAGCCCTAAGAAATGAATAAACAAATCCCGAAACAAAACAATGGAGGAGTTTTCCTTGGCCTCTCCTGGATTTTTTTCCCTATTTATTATTGAAAACCCAAACTAGAAGGCCATATTAATATGTTAACATAAATACTTATATGTATGGAAAGAAATTAACAGTTTAGAATCCTGCATCCTGCATATGTTGGATTTCATATTATGAATTCAGTTATTGCCAAATGCTATCTTTATAGCATTCTGAGGTACAAAGTCGTTCAGTTATTCTTAAAGGGAATAAAATCTAATAATAAGTGCTCTCAAGATTCAGGTCTGCAGATGGGAAACATCAGATAAGCAAAAACCAATGTATAAATTCTGTCTGTCCAGGGGGTGACAAATAATATTTGAATATCAAGATGAAGGCTAAAGAAGTAGATTTGCTTCTTTGCACCTGGAAAAATGTTGATACACCTGAAGAATAATTAAGTAACAGGGCAAATAAATTACATTTAAGTGGTGCCGTGAGGAGTACAGATGCTAAATGCAGTCAAATTCAAAAGAAAAGTATTCTATTGTGGGTTGTTATGGATTTTGAATTGTGTATATTTGTATAATTTGATGGATATAAAAATGCATCCTTAAAATAAGCAGTGAATGAGAATCATGTCTATCATTAAAAGATATTATTTCAAGATCTTTAGTTTGCATATTCATTCCTATATCGAACACATCATGTCCCAGGCATAATTTTTTTTTTTAAATCACCGGTGGGTGTATACCAGAAAGTAAATGATAGAGTCCCTACCCTTTCTACTCTGCTTCTAAAAGCTGAAAATTTGTCTTCGTCTCCCTGCTCACAGTAGGCACACTCAGATTACAGAAACCTGCCAGAGTGTGTGTTCTTTGCAGGGGCTCTGGGGCTCAGAACCCAGGTATTCATCGTTGCTCAGCCAGCATTTTCCCAGCCCTGTATATTTTTATTTTATATAATTCTAACAAGAACTCTGTGAGCTTGGCCAGGTGTGGTGGCACACGGCTTTAATCTCAGGAGGCACAGGTAAGAGGATTCCCTTGAGTTCAAGACCACTCTGAGACTACAAAGTGAATTCCAGATCAGCCTGGGCTAGAGTAAGACCCTACCTTGAAAACCAAATCCCAAAACAAAAGCCAAACAAACAAAAAAGAATTCTGTGATCCA
This sequence comes from Zapus hudsonius, assembly GCA_004024765.1. Taxonomy (NCBI): domain Eukaryota; kingdom Metazoa; phylum Chordata; class Mammalia; order Rodentia; family Dipodidae; genus Zapus; species Zapus hudsonius. Next base: position 13,280 of record PVHP010004342.1, read on the forward strand.
CAACTCCCAGCTAACAAAATGATCCAATGGTAATCAACAGAAACTCACAGTGTGCTCTTACTCTGAGGTTTGGTAAGTCAAGTGCATTAAATGCATTGTGATGGGTTTATGTGGATATATCCCTAGCATAAAACAAATCTATCTATATCTATATATCTGTATTGATCTATCTATCTATCATCTATCTATCTATCTATCTATCTATCGTGAGTGTATATTTTCATGAGAGAGTCAGATACCTGTGTAGTACTGAAAACAGACAGTGCAGGATGCACCATGACCACAAGAAAGGGTGGGTCCTTGGGGAAGGCTGATCCAGAATTTTAATCTTTGTTCTTCCATTAGCTGTGCTATCTTGGTTAAGATCCTTATTCAGAAGAAAATAATGGTAACATAAACAAGGTTACTTACTTTGAGCTAAAGATTTTTTTAATGAGCATGGGCTGGAAATTATTTACTGGAATATGAGCAACATATTAGTGGCTACACCACTCAAGAACATGACACTGTTTCCCTTCCACCCCCAGAAACCAGGAATTTTCTATAGCTATTTTAGGGGGATTGAAATCTCATGAAATACTCCCTCATCCATGATGGAACATCACTCTGAGTGTTCATGAGTGCTGTTTCTTTAAGACAGCATGCCACAAACACTCCTCCCCATCCTCTGGCTCTTCCAAACTTTACTTGCCTCTCCTGCCATGAAGTTCCCTGAACCTCAAAGAGGGGAGGTTTAGATGTCTCATTTAGGGCAGAGCAACAAGTCACTTATTCTCATCACCTTCTCCAATTATGTGTCTCTGCATTAGGATTTCTTTCTTTACATTTTTAAAAACACATAGGGATGTATAGAGTGTGTGCAAAGGCTGAAGGAAAACTCTGAGTGCCTTTCTCTGGTTTAAGTGTGTGTTTCTTTGAGATGAAGCCTCTTCCCCAACCTGGAATGACTATCATTAGTCAGTGAGCCCCAGGGATTCTCCAGTCTCTTCATGCCCATCCCTTCCTGGGGTTGCAGACTACTTTCCCAGCTTTTTGAGTGGGTTCTGAGGGATCCGACTTGGCACTCTCTAGCTTAAGAGGCTTAAGCTTGTCCTTACTTGGCGAATGCTCATAACCATTGAGCAGTCTACCCAGCCCAAGACTATGATTTCTACAGCTGTCTCAGTCAGTGAGGAAAGGACTGAGCTAGGTAATGGGATACTGAAGGTACAGAAAAAGTGTGTCATGTGGAAATCCGAGCTGTATTTGAGTTTGAACAAACTGTATATAAAAATAATTAGGGGCAATACTGGAAATGATAATATCAATATTAGATGATATGAAGGAATTATTAAATTTTGACTATGGAAAAAATAAAATGACTTTATTTTTTAAAGATGTATATTAAATTGAAAAAAATTATGCTAGTCACTAATGATATGAATGCATAAATAAACTGACAGAGCCATCAAAAGAATTTTCTTCAGTGATGAAATAAGCTTTCAAGTAATAGTGAAACATGGAAGAACCTTTGGTCTATTGGCTTTGAATAAGGTATGCTTGACTATTCAGAAGCTTTTTAGCTTGATGAGATCCCATTGGTTAAATGATTGTTGCACTTCCTGGGCTATCAGAGGTTCGTTCAGGAAGTTTTTCCCTATTCCTATCTCGTAGAGAGTTCCCCTATTTTTTTCTTCCAGGGTTTTCAGACTTTTTTTCTTTCAAGGTTTTCTTACATTGAGGTCTTTGATCCATTTGGAGTTGATTTTTGTGCATGGTGAGAGGAGAGGGTCTAGTTTTCATTTTCTTGCATTTATCCAATATGTCTAGCACCATTTGTTTAAAGATGCTATCTTTACACCAGTTTTGATGGCATCTTTTTGAAACATTGGATGATGGCTGACATCTTGGCAGGAGACAAACTACACCTAGCCTTCAGACAGGGCCCAAATGAAACCTATGAGAAAGTGACAAGACAAACAGGAAACCAATCACCACAGCAAGTCTGGAGACAGACACAAACGACACTCAACACAAACCAGGGCAAAGGTCCAGAGATACTTAAGATCTCAGGATGTCAGCCATCATCCCATGGCTTGTTGGTGGAAATGGGTTGTACACGGTTCTCTCACTGACTTCTGAAAAACACAAATAGAATCTCCATCAGAGAGTGAGAACAAACTGAGACAAACATTGCTAATTTGGCAAGAATCTAATGGGCGTAGTCTCTTTGTAGCTCTCTGGTAGTGGGAATTTTTCTCTTGGAGTCTGGGTTCTTGGTCTCCATAAGATTTTGCCATTGATCCCAATTCCAGTTAAGGGTTCCTTGCCACTGAGTGGATCTCTTAGCCCATCCTTAAGCTGTTGATTACCCTTCTAGGTTTAGTGCCATTATTGCACAGTTGAGTACTTCTTGACTTGCTGGTCTCTTCCATAAAGCAGTGTGTTCAGCATTCTCATGACATCAGTCTGTACTGTATATCAGTGGTCTACTTTCTCCAACTATCATTGACCAGTTTCCCCTGGCAGCTCATGTAGCACCTTCCAGCACTATATATGCTACCATCTGGGAGCTGGTTACCATTCTGAATCTAGCAGGGTCTCTCAGTGCTGTGCAGTGACTTTCTGTGGTTTCTTCAGCAATAGTGTCTTATCTTTGGCATGAGGTGGGTATTCAAGAGCTTTCCAAAAGCCTGTCTTGTTTTGGGGACCTCATGGGTCTCTTTAATCAACAGCTCAGTGTGGGAAGGAACCTATGACTGGAACAGGGAGTTGCAGGCCTGAGGAATTATTCATGGATTTAGGCATCCTCCCATTCTATTCATGGCCCCTCTTACCAGGTGATGCCCACAACTTACTCAGAAGCTTATTTTATGAAAGTAAGGAAGTTATGGTATTGATTCCTTATTGGTTTAACTTATTGTGTAAGTTCCCCCACTCTCCCATTCCTCTTCCCCAATTCCTTCCATCCCCTTTTACAGTCTCTCAATTCACCTGTCAGGTTTGCTTAGAGTTTCAGCTTACCTTGGTTAGGAACCGCATATGAGGGAGAGAGTATGCAGCATTTGTCTCTCTGTTCTGGTATGAGGTCACTATGTACGATCTGCTCCATTTCTGTTCACTTTTCTTTAAATTTCTTTATGTCATTTTCCTTTCATATGAGTAGAATACCATTATATAAATGTACCACAACTTTGATATCCATTCATCCAGGGATGGACACTTGGCTTCATTCTAATTCTTAGCTATTATGAATTGAGTTACTATAAACATGGTAGAGAAAATGACTGTGTGCTGAGGTGTGAACTCTCAAGGGTAGATGTCTAGTAGAGGGATATATCTGGGTCCATTGGTGGCTCTATACCCATCCAATTCAGGAGTCTCCACACTGCTTTCCATAGTGGTTGTACAAGTTTGCAATCCCATCAGCAATGAATGAGGGTTCCTCTTTCCCTGCATCCTTGCCAGCATCTATTGTTGTTGGATTTTTTTTTTTAATGATTGCCATTCTGACTGGAGCAAGGTGGAATCTCAATGTTATTTTGATTTGCATTTCCCTGATGATTAAGGATGATGAGCACTTTCTTAAATGAGAATTGGCATTTGTGTTTCCTCTTCTGTGAATTCTCTGTTGACATTTTGTGAGAGGGCTGTTTGATTTTTTTGTTAGTTAATTTTTGAGTTCTTTGTCAGTTTTAGATATTAGACCTCTGTCCGTGTTATTGCTGGCAAAGATTATCTGCCACTCTGATGGTGGTATATTGGCTTTATTTTCTAATTTTTATCTGTATAGTAAAGGAATTAAGAATAAATCTTTGAGCTGGGAAGTTGGCTCATTGCTTAAAGTTGCTTGTTTGAAAGTCTGTTGGCCTGGATTTAATTCCCAAGCCATGTATGTAAGACAGACGCAAAAAGTAGTACAAGTGTTTAATTTCATTTGCAAATTCAAGTGGCCCTGGCATATCTATACACACATGCACACACACCTACATATGCACACACATGCATATACATGCACAATATACATGCACAAACACACACATACACATGCACACACATACACATGTGCAAATAAATAAATCCAACTTTTCAAAAGAATTACTTTAATAAATTTTAAAACACTTCATAAAAAAATCACACAAAGACCCCATTGCTTTGCTTTTCTAGTCTCAGTATAAGTATGAATTGTACCTACTGCATGTTAACTTGATTTTTGGAAATGTGGTTTTTGTTCTTTCTACCGTGTCTAACTCATAAATAGATTACTCACTCTTAAATCAGATAAAACTTAACTTTCGTGTCCCAAAATACAATGACAACTCAGCAGAAGTCATCCATGCTGTGCTCGCTCACAAAACTGTTTCTATCCATTATAGATTAGGTCTATGCTGTATTCTATCACAAAACTGTTTCTGTCCATTACAGATTAAGCATGAAACAAGCTACAGCACTGTGAGTGCTTTAGTTAAAAGATGTGTGTCTTGAGATGTCATTTTCATATTAATAAAATTTCCTCATTATAACATTATAAACAGATTTTGTAGGTCTTTGAATGCTCACTTATATTGTACATTTACCACAAACCTTTGCTCATCTTCACAGGAAAAAAAAAACTGTGTTAATTTCTCCCAAAGAGTTTTCCTCTCCAGGCATTTTGACTTCTTCTTCTGTGCTCCAAATTCCATGTGGCATTTTAGTAAATGATATGATAAATCAAGTTTCCCCAGCTGTGTTGACTGTTCAAAAAGAAAGATTGCCTAAAATTATGGATTATAGTCATCTGACAGCGATTGTTTGGGTGTTTAGTTTCCTTTCCTTGCTCTACTTTTAGCACCAGAGGTGCTGATCACACAGTGTTCCACACGGGCCTCACACCAACACCTGGGTTACTACAAAGCAACTGAGAATCACTGTGCTAACAGGCAACACACCAAAAAAACTAATCCATAAAGAAGAGAAACTATTTTCGTAGAAAATTCCAACTGCCTCTGGAGTAAAGTGACCCAAGCTTCCTCAAACTTCAGCTACAGCCCCTGACCAAAGAATGGTTTGCACTGGAGCCTGGTGGGTAGAGGACTTCGGGGCCACTGTAGTCCTTTCAGTCCTGCATTTGTGTTCATGGGAAGCAGAGCCACCGAATGCCTTTGAAGATGCAAGCTAGCACTCCCCATCCTTTGGCCCTACATATTGAGCCTGGCTGGCCCAATTTATCTCTAGCCACACATAAAAGGCTCGAGGTGCTGTGTCTCTATATGGTTCCTTTTTATTTTTATTTCTTGGTTCAGGTCATTAGTGAGATCTAAATTCAGTTGGAGCTCACTTTGTAAAGGACAGATATAAGGAAAGGGCCAAGGGCAGCCTCCCCTGCAGGGCACAGCCCTTTGACTAATCAGCCCAGGCCATCCCCAGTCAAGTGAGTCAGTCCTATAGATGGGCAGTCTATCACCTGTGAGGCTTCGAGGAAATACTGGGAGAACTGGGCATGCTATTCCAATTGGCCAAATGTGGTGTGGATCTAAGTATGACATACTTTGAAAACATTATATTCTCTTCAGTTTCTCTTCATGTGAACTTAGGTGAAGAAATTAATTAGACAAACAATAGTCACAGACTGACATTGAAATATTGACACCCAAGCTCTGTAAAATTCCTTCCTGATTGGGGAGGAGGGATTTGGAATTTTTCAGAGAATCAGTAACTTAAAGAAGCTAAAGAATGTGACTGACCATAATGCATGATAGACAGACAAGAACAGGGTAAGTCACTCCTTTACCATCAGGATTCATCAATGTGCAGTAATTAAAAGGCAGCATTAAAAATATTTAATAAGCAGACCTGCTTACCCATCGGGCTTTTATCCTGAGCTGAGCCTTTAAGAAAGTAACATCTCTGGGGCTGTCTGTTTGTTATTCTGTCCTCAATCCTATGGTCAGAACCTAGAAAACCGGACTCAACGCCAGATGTCTTCATAGGATGACATTTGGACAGCTACCTTATTAGTGAACCCTGTACCATTTTTAAGTGAAACAGAAATAAGCTCTCTCCTTTTGGGGAGGGGACAAGATGATATTCTACTGAATCTAGAATTCTACCACTTTGAAAAAAAATAGCTACTTGAGAGGCCTAAGAATATAAAAGCATTTGAAATCTCAGAAGGAGTTTAAATCAATGTACTGCCACAGTGACAGAGCAGATGAAAGAGCCCGCTGGTGCAATTGCTAGGAAACTACTTAGAAACTCTCACTTTGATTTCTTCACGTAGTCCATTACATTACTGCTAAATGCAATATATGGGGACATCAGGACTTTGATGTTGTACAACTGCAACAAATGGAAACTAATATGATAGAACAACTAAGATTTGTAGTTTTATGTGAGTAGACAAATATATCTCCATCCGGTTCTCTACACCTCCAGAGACTGCCTTTTCACCTATATTTTTATAAAATTATAATTTTGTGTTTTATTCATAAATCCTAGTAAGCAATGTCATGTTTATGTAGTACTGGAGGCTCACAGGGGGATTTCAGATTCTGAATTATTACTTTCACAATATGCATTATTCACCAATTCCAAAAGAATAGTGTTGTTTCCTACACCTGTTTGTCAGTCCTGGTCAGACCTCAGTTGCGGTAAAGAATTTCTGATTCCACAACACTGGAAATTTGACGTTATGAATCAGTGGGGGAGGACAGATGGAAATATAAACTCCATTTCCATCCAAACACAGGTGAGGTCTGTTTTCCAGTTTTATTAGTAAACATTCAAGTTGGTCATACTAATATTAAGAGTTAAATCGTAATAATCTATACCCACTATTATCTACTAATGTCTTCGGAATTATTTCACAATAAGATTCTTAGGAACAATTTAAATGAGCACTTGTTTGCATACGAAAAACCTGTAGGAATGGCATATATGGAAATAAGAATTGTCAAGACGATTTGCAGGGGTCCAAAGTTCCGATTCCTATTGTTGGTCCTGTCTGTTACCCACCCTGTGCATTTGGGCATTATGTGCACTGTTTAGTTTTGATTTCATCACTTAGTAACAGTCTGACTTCATCTTCCACTCAGAATCACTTAATAGACTAAGTCGGGTGGTCTGTGGGCAGAAATGCTAGAGCAGAAGCTGCTATGGACCAGCTGGGGACCCAGCACTGCCTCTAGTTAGCTTCATGACCATAGCAGGGCATGTTACCTGACTACACGCTGGATCTGTGAAATAAGGAAGCTAGTGTGCCAAAGTTTTAAAAAAGTTACCTTTGATTTTAATATTTGAGTGTATTTTAGAAAACGGAACTCTAAAGAAATATTTCTGACTTTTAACAGCATGCCTAGAAAACAAAACACAGTGTAAAACATTTCAGATGTACATAGCTTAAACAATGTTAACTTTTATCAAAATAGTTGAGCAGAGGGAGATACTAGAATGATGTTTGTTTGTTTGCTTGCTTGTTTCATGGTAGGGTCTCACTCTAGCCCAGGCTGAACTGAAACTCACTCTGTAGTCCCAGCTAGGCCTCGGGACTCACAGCAATCTTCCTACCTCTGCCTCCCAAGTGCTGGGACTCAAGGTGTGTGCCGCCACCCCTGGTATTAGAATCTTTTTGTTTTTGTGAAATCTTTAAAAATTGAGTGTCTGATCCTTTTAAATCTTTATTTCCTAAACAGACAATGTTCACGGGAAGATGTTTGAATGTTTTCCTGCAGCACAATACTTTGTATTAGTGTAACTTGCTATGTGAGAACTATTGTAGAAGAATTTCTATTCCTGCTGAAACATACTCTCCAATACTTATTTTTCAGATCAGCTTACAGGAATGTTGAGATCACTTTGGGCTGAAGCTGTAAGCATGTGTCTTACTATCTCACTTGCATAGGCTGCAGACCTGTGCCTCTAATACCAGGATTATAGTTTATTCACCTATGACAGAAGATATGGAAAGGTCACAGTTTTATCTAGGTTGAATATAATGATCAAAACCCTCATTTTGGAACTTTGGCAGGTTTCAATATATCATTCAAAACCAGTGTTGCTCTTTAATATAAAACAGAAGCCAGCAACAAGGTGCTTGGGTTTTGTAGAGGTTTTCTTTGACAAATTATTTCCTAGGTATTGTTCATTGTAATTTAATTTTGATAGCTTCCTAATTAACTATCTTTTATAATTGAGAAGAAGTTGAACTTATTTAAACTGGAAACCTTGCTCCATTTAACCTTTGTTTGGCACTTTTAAAAATCTCAGAATACAGGATAATACTAAGATGATCTAGTGCCATTCAGCTCTAAGGTTTAATTTCCACAGCATACCTATCAGTAGGATGCAAGTTAGTATTTGCAAGGCAATATTATCATTTACCTCTTTCAGACCAGGAAGAAAGTGAGGGGACTTGGGCTGAATGACAAGCCAGCTCATGCAGTTGCAGAATTATAGTGTTGCGCTCTAGATAGAAAGCTACTGACAAGAAGACCAAAGCTTCCTTTGGTTAAAAACAAGAGTCACAAACTTCTCTTGCAACACTAGACCAAAAGTTAGTAGATATAAAAAAGAATTACAACCTGCTTAATTCATGCCTAATGACATATTCATCTTAAAAATTTGTTTTTGGAATGAGTTCTTCAGTTTACTAAGCAATAGTTCCCTTTTTTTTCAGCTGTGTGTTTTTCATATGTGTGTGCATGTTCATGTATGTAAGGGTACCCACGTGCGATGGCATACATGTGGCAGTCAGAGGGCAGACAACCTCAGTCACTCCTTGGATATAGGGTCTCTTGTCTGCATCTGCACAGAGCCAGGCTAGTTGGTCTGTGAGTGTCCAAGGATTCGCTTGTCCCCCCTTCCATCATATATTAGGAGCACGGTGGTTACAGATGTGAGCTATTGCATCTGGCTTTACATGATGCAAACTCAAGTCCTCACACTTGTTCAGTTAACATTTAACCCTTATGTTCTCAAGACTTTAGTTTTCTACGTGCAGAGTATTTAATCTCCATTTTATAGTGAGGAGAGTTGGTAACAAGTGTACAGTTAGGAGATGGTTGGAACTGGAACGAAGTTCTCTGTTCTACTACGATGCCTGTGCTCTTCGCCACGTGACTTTAGATTATAACTAAAAATCCGCTCGGCTTGACTTTATGAAACAGCTTTCATCTAAGCTCTTTCCATCTTTGAGAATATTACCTTTCCTCTTTCTAAATGAGATTTCTTCTAAGTATTGAAAGAAATACAGTATGTAAAGAAGCTTTTTAAGATGTAAATTTGGCTAATTTCATGTAAGGAGAATTAATGTGAAAGGAATAGCCATTATAACAATCTGCCACGTCCCAGGTATTTGTACAGTCACTTTGATGAAGTGTGCCGACACTCAGAAAAATCCAGGGCAAGAGACAGCCAGAGGAGAGTGCTGGTGTAGAGTGAATTTTATGGCACACCTGACACCATGTTTCACCAGCAGCCAACCCTGCCCATTCAGACCCCACATGGGGCTGGTCCTACTGAGGATCTCATAGCCCATATTTAAGATAGCTTACTATAGGGCCAGTCACCCTTATAAAAATAATTAATGGTGGCAATGATCCTAATAATGGCACCTGATGCTGTGCTGTAGAAAAGCTAAACCAGCCTTCAGCCATAAAGAAGTTACAAATTATACTAAACAAACATGTGAGCAGCTATTAAGAGTCCTAATCAAAGCTGTTAAACAATTAAGAGATATCATATAAAATACACCCATTTAGCCATAGCAGCTACATGTTTGGAGTTTTAAAAAGAACCATTTACCTCTGAGATTGAGAAAACTCTCTCTGGAGTGTCAAGGTCATGCAACAATAGGATTTTATTTTTTTCTGAACAGTTCCATACTCTGAGCTCAAATCCCATGGACATTGCTCTTTCCCCAATTGTCTGCATGCATCCTCAGATTTATTATTGTCATATTATATTATCATCAAGGAATTACTCTTGTATCTTCAAACACAACTTCTTATAAGCAGTGCTTCTTTAAAGGGGCATGAAAATGTTAATCTAACCTAATAGTAAAAATTAGGAACACAAGAGTGGTTTGGTAAGAAGAAAAATACTTGGTTTTAGACAGAATTTCATTTTTTTCTTGTTATTGTTATTTTTTGTTTTTCAAGGTAGGGTCTCACTCTAGCCCAGGATGACCAGGTGATACTCATACCTCTCAGTGCTCAGAACTATGCTAAGTGTGGTCCAGCACTACCAACACAACCCGAAAGTCTGTCATCAATGTTCCCACTGCAAGATCTCACTACAAGCACACACAGTCAGAATCTTTATTGTATAAGCTCCTCAGGTGTTCTCATGCTCATTAATACATGAAGACGTTGCTCGAACTAGGGAACTTCTCTCCCACTTTGCTATACCTCAGACAAAAAAAGTTTAAAAGAAAATATCAATGCTCATCATTCCTATTGGAAATTCCTTTAAGAAAATTAATAGGTTCAATCTTACTGGAAAGATAAATTAAGTCAGCCACTTCAGGAAGGTGCATAAATAGTGTGAAAGTGCTGTGTGCTGGAGAGCATCTGCAGGGGTCCCCTCCAGCATCCACATCTGCAGTGGCAGACTCCACAGTTGCCTGCATCACCCGCCATCCCAGCCACATGAAGTTCTACCTTACAGCTTCTCTTCACTCTTCAGGTTTTGCATCAGGTCCCATACTCAGCTCATCTCCAAATAAAGCAAAAACCTAAGGAGGGCATATAAAGAGTGCATATGAGAGAGGGAGTCATCTGAGAGTTAGGCCTCATTCATGTTCTTCCACACTTGAAAGATGCCATGTCTACATTATAATCATTGCCTCATCTTCGCTGAGTACCATGTACAAATAATGCCATGTTTCTGGATGGAGAAAATTAATAACTTTTTAATATTTGCTCCCTGAAAAAAATCAGAAGTGACTAAGATTAAACTTTGCTGTTCACTCCTTTCAAAACAGTTCTAGATTTCTTTGAGCTGCAGTTATGAACATCCCACAGAGAGCATGACATGGTGTGATTTCCAAAGAGCTGATTTCTTTGTGTTCATATGGTGAGCTATTTTAAAATGGTAGTAAAAGCTTACTCACAAGCATATACTATAAAAATAGGATATCAGGGTGAACAAAGGGGATAAGGAAAGCATCAGTTGGCTCTTATAGCTCAAAAAATTCCACAGAAAAACCTGTGGAAGAAATTATGATAATGTTCATTAACTGTTCTGGAAGAAAACTCAACTTTAAGAAATTTATAAGAGGCCTAATTAATGCTCAAATGACTGTTCCTAAGAAATCATTTTAATTGAATATAAATGGCCTCAGAGAAGTGTTTTGTTTGTATGTCGTAGTGACTTTCCTACCTAGTAGAAGCAAAACACATCACAAGATAGGAAATTAAGGGCTTTTATTTCTGCTCTTTCATTTAAAAAAATATTTTTCATTTGAAAAATGGAGAGAGAAAGACACACAGAGAGAGAGAAAGAGAGAGAAAGGGATAGAAAGAGAATGGACAGACCAGAGCCTCTTGACCCTGCAAATGAACTCTAGACACATGTACCCCTTTTTGCATCTGGATTTATGTGGGTACTGGAGAATTAAACCTGGGCCAGCAAGCTTTGCAAGCAAGCAACTATAACTACTCCAGCCCTGATTTTTTTTTGTTATTTTTCTTTTTTAAAAAATCTTTACTTATTTGTGTGGGTGCACACTTGTGCTACTTTGCATCCAGCTCTTTGTGGGCACTGGCTTAGCAAGCAGGAGCTTTTAAGAGCTTGGCATTATTTTTGCTCCTACTTCACAAACTAGGAGAATGAATAACGTTGACTATCCCCATCTCTCAGCATGGATCTTCTTTCAGGTAGCTATGTTGGGGTTGAAGATAATGTGAACACATTTTTCAGTACATATTTGTCTGTTTCATCTCAGAACGACATAGTTGAAGGATGGATGATTGCATTTACATATAAACAGCATTGCCTGTCACTGCTTCTGTCCTGCTCACATTACAGTGTGTAGCCATGAGTCCTGGTGCTGACACTTTCAAACCAAATGTGGATTGAAGTCTGTCATTTGATTTTTTCTAAGACTCAGTTTCCTTGCCATAAAATAGGACTAAAAGTTAAATCTAACATTTAGGTTTATTTTAAGGATAAAATGAAAAAGTATTTAAAATTAGCTGGATATGGTGGTTCATGCTTTTAATCCCAGTACTCAGGAGGCTGAGGTAAAAGGATCATTATGAGCCTGGGCTATAGTAACTTCCACATCATGGAGGATGAGAGTGAGATGCTACGTCAATATATATATTGAACAGAAGGCCAGACTTATAATAAAGAACTCATGTCATGTTAGATTTTAAGGGTTTACTTCAATCTCATCTTCATTCTGGAAATTTTGACTACCTTCAATACACAGAAATAATCCTCTCCTATTCTACATGCAAAATGATTATATTCCCAGAAACCATGGCTGAAAAAGAAAATATAAAGCAGCAAACTATAGCCCCCCTCTCTGTCACTTCTTTTAATTTTTTGGCCTTATTAACCAAACATTCTTAAAGAGCAGTATGCCCCATATCCTCAGTTTCTCTTCTTCATTCCTTCCTAAATAAATTAAATTAAATTAAATTAAATTAATCAGCTTCTTCCTTGCATCAGAGTCTTTTCTCATAAATCCAAGCATCAACCGCGTTGTTCTGATTGCTAAATCTAGGGATAGCTTTTCAGCTCTGATGTGCCTGGTTCTGGATACCTTTCTGTAGCATTTACCCTCCTCTCCAGGGGTGTCTTCTGCTTAGTATCCTTCAGGATCTCCTTCCTATTAATTTATGAAGTTTTCAGAAGCTCCCCCTTGACTTTCTTTTATACATACATTGTGGAGTTACCACTGGAGTTTTGGCTCTCACTCCCTCTCTTTCTCTCCTCCCCTCCATTCTGAATTCTCAATGTGTCTATATCAATTGGTATCTGAACGGGCATCCAGACACCAAACCCATGTACTTATTGGACAATTATACTAGTTATTCAACATCTGTAGAAATAAGACAGAAATTAATTTTGCTTTTCTTATTTTTATTTGGATTATTGTGTACCTTTATGCATTTGCAACATGTGTTATGAAGGATTTTCTCTTGTTGTAAACTATTTAAAATGATATAGGGCAATTGGGGTGAAAGGTATGTTTATATTTAAATGAGTCTTTCGAGTCCACATGTTTTGTCAAATTGGAAAAGTTTTGTTGTAGTCAGCCACACACCACTGGGATGAATCTTCAAACTAGGCACAGTTTTTGGGAGGAAGGATTTATTTGTAGCTATAGATACAGGGGAAGTTCCAGAATGCAAAAGAGGCTGCTCCCTTTTCACAGGTCCAAGCAGAGAGAGAAACCCATCACCTACACCACACACACAGAACTGAGAACAGATAGGCGGGCCAAAGAGCATTTCTTCTCCTTTTTATAGGCATAGGGTGGGGTCTTGCAATCCTACACCAGACTTAGTGGCTTCCTGAGTCTCTGGAATTTCCTTCCTGCACCGCCCACATAGGAAAGGATGTTTACTTCTAGCTCTCCTGAGCTTCCTTACATCCTGCCCCCTACTGAGAGGCTGCCTTCCTGTAAACATCCTCAGAGACCCACCCAAAATAATTAAAAAAGATCTAATTGACAACAAAACCTAAACTTCACCAGTGTCTTCAGAGATAATCACTTCAGAGGTGCTTACCTAATTGCATATTCTCTAAACTCTAATTTAAATCCTAACCCCAATTACAAAATTTCAAGTATTTTTTTATTCAAAAGATCTTTATTTCTTTGATTCAATCTTCCTTAACTCTACTTTTATTATCAGTCATTTTATTAATGGCTCTTATTAGTCATTAATTTTATGACTCGTGGTCACTTAAAAGTTTTCTTAATCATACATATTCAAAATATATTGATTAAGTACAGAGTAAGTGACACATTCTGTTTTAGTCACTGGAAATAATATAGTGACCAAAACAAATACAGTTTTCCCTTTCTTAAACCTCAGTTTCATTAGAGATAGGGCTGTCAACCGTATACTCATGCATTAATTATATTATTATCATTACTTTGAGTATACAAAATTATATATAAAAGAATGCCTAACTTGTTTTTTTTTTTTTTTTTTTTTTTTTTTTTTTTTTTTTTTTTTTTTTTTACTTCTGGAAACTCCAAGAAAAAGTGTCAGTGACACATTGAGCCATGATTGGTGGATTCATACAGCAGGGCCAGAGTGGGGGGAAGAGAAGGAGGCTTTCTGGGTATGAAATAACCAGGTAAAAAGGTCCCAAAGCAAAGAATGTGGCAAGCTTCAGAATCAGAGGAAAGACTTTGAACAAAAGAGAGAACAATAGGAGATGAGGGCAAAGACGGAGGTAGTAGGGAAGGTTGAGGAAGGGGTTGAATAGAGCTTCAGACTTGTATTGACCACCTCCGGGCTGAGAGTGACTTTCAGGCCAGATATCCAATAGAAGCAAAACGAGAGAGTTGAAATGTCTTATTTATCTTATATCCGATTTGATAGTATAAAAATTCAACCCCTCTGATCCAATGCTTAAAAACTGAACTGAGTAACATCTGACATACAATAAATTGTACATCATACTTAATGGCTATAATTTACATGCTTAAAAATGTGTGTGCACCCATGAGAACATCCACCACAGCATGTTCATGGAAGCAAATGCCATCTCTGGAAGTTTCTCCACAGTCCTTTCCAGTCTCTCCCTCCCACACACTCCCATCTCCAGCCAGCCATTGATCGGTCAGGCCCAGAACAATTGCTTGAAACCTAAAGTAGATGTGTGTCGTGAATGAACACCGAGGCTGTTTGAAGAGAGAGCTCTCAGGTTGATGCTCCTCTGGCTCTTCATTCTGTCCTAGGTGTGCAGCGCTATTCAGAACCAGGACTTCACTGTGATCCAAGACTACTGCACTGGCCTCAGAGCCCTGCTGTACCTGAAGAGCATTGAGGAGCTCCAGGACTGGGATGGGCAGAGTCCAGCCACTGAGCGACACCAGAAAGGAAAGCCCATTCCACGTATTGCTGAGCTCAAGGGCAAGGTAAGTCAGGTCTCTCCTGTGTCATTCTTGAGAATTCTGCTTCGGTCACTCAGATTCTGTTTGATTCCCCACATTTCCCCCTAACATGGGAGAGCTGCCTGTTGGGTATGATTTCTACAGTAGAATCATTCTGAAACAGGCTTGATTACTGCTGTAAGGTAGGTGTGCAAGTTACCTTTTCATAAAACCAAAGTAACACAAGGTCCTATAAAAGAAAAAGATTGAAGCTTGTAATATAAAATGCCACTGGATTCTTGATAGCCATAGTGATGACGGGCATTCTTTCCAGTGGGAAGCTGGGGATTTCTTTATTCTTTAACACGCTCTGGAAATTATAACATTACCTTTTTCTTTTGAAGACAATCAAATCACTGGAGTCCTGAATAATTTGAGGAAGTTTTTAAAATTAAAATCTAATCAGTATCTTTTGTAAGTGGCTGTGCTATGTGGTTCAACCTGGGCTTCAAAGGTTATATTCCAACTTTCTCAGTAACTGCTATTTGCTGAGAAATGTACACTACATTTACATTTTGTATAATACAGTGATTTGAGCAACTCTTTTCTAAAACAACTTTCAGCATTTTGCCTTTGTGCTTCCTTTGTATTTTTCTAAATAGACAACCATTGTCAGAGGTATTTCTTGAGTCTTGAATGAAAGGAAGAAAAAAAATTATAATTCTTAGTCTTTTCAACTTGTCACTGCATCAATAATTAACTTTTAAAAAGGGGAGGCAGTCTGAAAAGATTCTTTAAGGAAGCATTTAATAATTCAAATGAATCTTAACTTGAAACAGGTCACATGAAAAAGAATGAAAAACAAAAACCCTGGGTAATCTGTCTTAGATGATGGTGAAGGATTTAGCTAGAGTGGGAGAGATACCACATCACTTCCCAGTTTTAGTGGGAAATATCACTATCCTTTTTTTAACAGATAGCCAAAAATAAAGACTTCTTGAAGAATAATGTGTGTAATTGCAACTTCAATAAAGAAAAAAGCAAAGAGGAAAAGAAATAAAACCTTACAATGTGCATTTCAGGAAAATATCACAATGAATGACTCCATGAGTGGCAATCAAATAGAAAGGCTATGGCATTAATATTTATAATATTGTAATTAGAAGACAGTGCATAACCATCGTTATTAGTATAACTAATCATATTATCATAGACTGAGTTTGCAGTGTTCAGAGTGAGTGTTCTTGCCTATATCAATGACTATCAATATCCTAAGGTTGTTTATAACTAAAAAAATCATATGATATTATTCTCCTTCGATGTAAATATCTCCAGGAATTTATTGATGACATGCTAGTTTATGGCCATCTATAAAAGCACTGTCTCAAAGCTGGGTAGTTGTCATGTGAGCTGAAATATAAGTAGCCACATTACATGGAAATGTTTTGTCTTTAGAGGACTTGTACCCTCATTTCTACACTTATATATTCAAATGAAAAAAGGATAGGAATAGGGAACATTTTGTGTCAGTGACATAAATGGAAATTAACTTTCTAATTGTTTGGATCTAGATTTGATTTTTATTTTGTAAGCCCAGTCTTCAGCAAAACCATTAGTGTAATTTTCAGCACTATTAATTATTTACAACAACAACAGCAAAAAAAACTGGTGACTTATTTCTCAAAATTGAGCTGGGGAGCAAGCATAGAGTCCCTTCATTCTCTGGGGCAAGCTGATATGACTGAAACAAAAGGGTAATGTCTCCCTGAGGTTAATGTCCTTGCTAAGTGCTCCGGATCCACAGTACAAATGGCTTCCTGTGTGTTCTTCCTTATTGTCACTGGTGTGTGTGTGTGTGTGTGTGTGTGTGTGTGTGTGTGTGTGTATGTCTGAAAGCAACTTACTTTGTGTTTTCTTTAACTAAAGAATAGCTCAGGGGGGAAAAAAAGAAAAAAGAATAGCTCAATGCTCTTTATACCTTACAGTGTTTTCAAGTTGTAGGGAAAAATGGAAAAAAAAAAAGACAAAGTCTTTTTAGAAAGGCCTACTGGAATTAGCCCAACTTCGTTGATGTCATAAATTTGAATAAGAGAATTGAAAGCACACATTTTGGGAAAGGAGGAGTTTATTAATGGCTCAGAGGGGAAGTCTTTTAGGTGAAAGAGAAGACTCCACAATGGGTTAGAGGCTGCCAGCACAGAAATGTCGGTGTGTGGTGGGTCAAAAGCAGAGGGGAACCAGAGTGTGAGCTGGCTGAGAGAGGGAGGGAGAGAGAAAGAGAGAGAGAAGATAAAGAAGGAGGAGGGAAGGGAAAGAGGAGAAAAATATGTATATGAAGCAAAATAGAATATGAGGCTAAAGTAGGAAGAGTCAGAGACAGAAATATGCACACCTGTGTAAGGAAAGTGGTCAGAAAAGAGAGACTTTTTATGTTCATGCCCTTGGGGCATGGCAGACTTGCCCAGTGGGAGAGGGGCTTATGGGCGGGGGTGTCAGTGCTCAGGACAGGAGACAGGTTAGCTGGATCCCTTAATATGTAACTGAACCCTTTGAAGAAAGAAAGACCTTTGATTTGGCAAGATGGAAGGGGTGGGAGCTCTGAGATTCTAACATTTGAGAAAGTGCAATTGTCATTTTCCCTTAACCTTTCATTCTTCACTGGCCTGGCTAGATTGGACTAGAGTATAAAATTTGAACAAATTAATTATAATTCAAGTTTTGATGATGGAGAGAAAATAAGATTTTGTCCAGCGAAAGTAAAATCGGGTCAAGTTAGACATACTAATTTTCAAGTAATGTTCACCTACGTTATTAACTGAATAAACTCCCCAAGCAATGTTTTTAGTGGCAGAAAGTTAAATGTTTATAATCGCATGGTGTAAATTGTTGAAGAGAGAGAGCAAGAGAGAGAGAGAAAGAGAGAGAGAACAGTCATCAGTTTTCTTACAGCACTGAGCTATTGATCTTCATCCATTGGTATTTCAAAATGATGATTGAGAGAAGCTGATTCACAAACCCAATCCCAGACATAGAACCCCACAGTGGGAGGAATGCCCCCAAATCTGCATTTTCCAATGGAGGACTGGAAGGATCCACACTGCCAAAGAGTGGAAAGGAGAATAGCAATCTGAGAGAAAGCAGTGAGCAATGCTAACAAAGCCATCAAAGACTCTTCAGTTGAAGGAGAAATGAAGCAGAACCAGAAGGAAGAGAGGAAATCCAAGGTTTCACTGTAGATTTGAGATTTCCTGCGGGGAACCTACCTGGAGGAGGTGGTTACAGCAGAGTTAAGCGTCTGGTTTATGTGATGTTCATTTTCTACCAGCTAGAGAACTCTCTCCCAGTAACCTTGTTTCTAAAACTTTAAAATGAAGATAACAATCCAAGGCCCCCCATCCCTCATTAACAACCCTGAAATGTTTTAACATGCCTCATTTGACAGAAAACCTGGTCTCAACTGTTCTTGACTATGGATAATCTTTATTTTTCCTTTTAGCAAACAACTAAGCAGTGTTGCTCACAAAGATGCTAGTCTGTTCAATTCTCGTTTGCTACATATATATTTTTACACTTTTTTGGCTCAGCTAAATGCACCAAATTATGATCAGCTTCTTGAGGGTCTCATACCATTCTGTATGCCAGTGACCCAAACAGTGTCCACCATGTGGGGTAATGGCAGGGCTGGCCAAACTCCTGGATGGATGTAATGATCAATCACACTCATTTGAATAGACGCCTTGTTGTGGTCAGCTTCACATTGCTGGGATGCACACCAAAACCAGGCACAGTTTACAAGAGGAAGGGATTTATTTCACGTTTACGTATCAAAGGGAGAATTTCCATCAGTGATGGTAAAAGCTGCTTCTGTACATTCAAGCAGAGAGAAACCATCAAACAGCCCCAAATAGCCCGTGGAACTAAAAGCAGCAAGTACAAATGGGGGGGAAAAGAGGGAGCAGGCAGAGCTCTCTGTATACATTTTGACTGGGAATCATATCCGACCCTAAACGCACCTTAGGGCTGGATCTCAGGATCTGCCCAGAGAGACACCTCTTCCAGCTAGGGGCTGGAGATAAGCTTGAATAAAACACCAGAGTCTATGAGGGACATACATTCAAACAAACTCACACCTGGAGTTTCATGCTTCTATGTTATTTCAGGCTTCTGTGACTCTTTCATTCCCAGAAAGTGAAATCATGTCTTTGTCTCTGGTCTTCCCTTTGTTGATATGACTAGTATCACAAGCATCACATCGTCATGCATGTCTGCTTGCCCACACAGCTGTAACTCACTCTAACATGTTGAGACCAGAGACCGGATCTTCTTTATCCCTGAATTTTCAAGCACCTAGCACAATGCTACATGTTTGTAGAAATAAATTGCACAGACTATCTACAGTATTCTTATTTAGGATAATAAAAGAAAAGGAAAGCCAAGCTGTAATTAAAATTTCAGCTAGGCTCTTTCAGGAATAGCATCATTTAATAAGAAAAGAGAAAACGTGCCAAATTACCTTCAGCAGGTATTAAAACATGATGAAATACATATCGGTGATATTAATAAGTGAACCTAATCTGAGCTCATTAAGAAGCTTTCAGTAGGATAAAAATCAGAAATGCTGTTTCCAAGCTTGTATTGCAACTGGGAGAACAAGGCTTTGTTTTGATGGTAGAAGACAGAATTGTATTTATATGAGCAGATGTATCTTTGTTACTTTAAAGCCAACAGTGCCATAAATCTGTTGTCACATGAGCCTGTCATTTTATATGTTTATGTCTAACTATTCAATTCCAGTGATTCCCATGAACAGAACAACATGCCCAATAGGAATATATAAAGTTAATAACATGGCCATTCAGAAAGATCTAGAAGAGGAAGTTTCATAAGACAATAATACTGTTGCCTAGTTTTGACTTTAAAGTTTGGTTCATATGGACTGGGGCATAGCTCTGTGGTAGGAATGCAGGAACACTGAAAAAAATTAATGCCATCTATGCTACTTATTTCTCCATGCCTTTTATTTTTTTTAAATAAGGTATAATTTACATAGAGGGAAAAAACACAGATCTTAAATGAACTATTTAATCAGTTAAAATAAATAATCCATCGTGGAATGCTCCTTTGACCAAGATGGAGAACATTGCCGACACCTGGCAAGGTTCCTGTGTGCTTTCTCAGCTATCATCTGTTGCTGGCCATGAGCAGCCATTGTCTAATTTCTACCAACATAGACAGTCTGCTCACGCTCTTTAACGTTACATTGATAGGGGTTCACAGAATGTGTTTTTGTGAATGACAGCTTTTACTCAGCACAGTGTTTCAAGGTTCATTCATGTTGGGCATGCATTAGTTTGTTTCTTATCTATAAATAGATGGAAACGAGTTGAACTATATATAGCATCTGACCACTGAAAATGTCAATGTGTTGGTGAGAACGCCTAAAGAAGAAATCTTAAATCACAGATGTGCTGTATAAAGATGTTCATTCTATCCAAATTGATCTGTCTGTAGTGTATAATCCCAACTAATAGAAAAACATATGTTTTCTATAAAAGTTGACAAGTTGATTTCAAATTTTCCATTGGCATTCATGAGCTAGAGAAAGCAAAATAGGACAAAGTCAGGAGACCTGCACTATCTGCCTTCAGGATTTGCTGTCAGTCTACAGTAATCAAGGCAATGTGTTTTGGTGCTGGATAGACAAATAGATCAATGGAAGAGATAGGAAGCCCAAAGACAGACCCACACATACACAACTGATGCTTGTCAAAGCTGTAAGGTCAGTCCAAGGGGGAAAGGGAGGTCTTTCTAACAAATGGGACTAGAGTTAATGGAGACTCATATTTTAAAAATGATCCTCATTTCCACTTGTGGAAAACACAGGACACAAAGGTAATTTTAAACATGCCAGATATTCAAAAGTAGAGGTTCAGTAAGAGTCTAATATTTAGAGGAAAATTTAGGTTCATAGTACAACTGTGTATAAGACATCTACCTCCTACCCCGGGGACTGTAATATTTTAAAGGAAATATGAGTAAATGTCTTTATGACCTTGGAGTCAGGAGTCAATCCTTAGGGTACAAAATCACTAACCGTAAAGGAAAAAGATTGATAAATTATTCTTTACCACAATTAACTTCTACTTATCAAGAGACAGCTCAAGTCTCTTAAAAACTCACAACTAGAGAATATATTTTTTAGCACTTGTATCTTACCAAGATTAGAATGAGTATGTAGAATACTTAAAAATATACTTGAGATTAGTGAGTTGTGGTAGCACACGCCTTTAATCCCAGGATTTGGGAGAGAGAGGTAGGAGGATCACCTTGAATTTGAGGACAGCCTGGGACTACAGAGTGAGTTCCAGGTCTACCTGTGCTAGAGTGAGACCCTACCTCAAAAACAACAACAACAACAACAAAACAACAAATATATATATATACATATATATACATATATACATATATATATATATATATATATATATATGACCTAGTCTTATTGAAAATAAAGTAATCTCATCTCATCCATCAGTACTTTATGGAGAATCTTAGAATGAAAACATGCTATAAGGAACCATTAATAAGATCTGGCAATTTAATAATTGTTTTCCTTTTTTCTGTAATGACCACTCTCAAAGTTCACCCAATGATGGGGAAGCATGAAGGGGATGCAGGTTGATGTACTTCAAGTTCATTTTTGGTCCTTGTCTTAGTCAGCCACACACCACTGGGATGAATCTTCAAACCAGGCACAATTTGGGGGAGGAAAGTATTTATTTAAACTACAGATCCAGGGGAAGTCTCATAAAAGTGAGTCTGGTCCTCTTTCACAGGACCAAGCAGATAGAGAGAAACCCATCACCAACACCATACACACAGAACAGCAAACAGGCAGGAGGGCTAAAGAGAATTTATTCTCCTTTATATAGGTTTAGGGTGGGTCTTGCAACCCAATCCCAGACTTAATGGCTTCCTGAGTCTCTGGAATTTCCTTCCTCCACTGCCCACACAGGAAAGGATGTTTACTTCTAGCTCTCCTGAGCTTCCTTATATCCTGCCCCCTACTGAGAGGCTGCCATCCTGTGAACATCCTCAGAAACCCACCCAAGATTACTTGAAAGGTCAAGTTGACATCAAAATTTAACCATCACAGTCCTGTAGTGCTTGCTGACTTTGTCTTCTCACATGTGTAACTTTGTCCCTGTGATTGCTTCCCTAAAAATGGCAAATAGTCCAATTATATCAGAATAAGTTCTTCATGGTATATTTCTCTGTATTATTTGGGAAGTAATTGAAATGAGACAGTATTATTGAGGTGATGTCATCCTACCGTAGCCAAATTGCATAAGGCTATTTTCTGTTTATTTTTATAATATACAGAAATAAAACAAAAATAGAAATAAAAGCACTACTCCTTTAAAGTTCACATTGTCCAGAATCACCAGCTCAGGGTACACTCATTACATCATACATGGTGTTTAAGGGGACTCCATCTACCACCCTAAATGTCATCATATGGTTTGAGTAATATCTTAGGTAGAATTTGGGAATGACTAGTGTCCTATAAGAACAGGATAGACATCTGTTTTTGAAATGGAGAGCATTCCTGCTTGAAAGTATATATATATACATATATATATATATACATACATATATATATATATATATAGAGAGAGAGAGAGAGAGGGAGAGAGAGAGGAGAGAGAGATTAAGATTCTATAACTACTTTTGTAATTCCCAGTTTCTGATCACCTCATCATTATTCAACACTTCCTTAAAGAACTCAATGTAATGTGAAAAGAGCTTTATAACAGAGAGAACATTGGGAGTCTAAGACTGCTGATTCAGGTCTCAACATCGGTGCCTTATTACTGTGTGAATGTGGGTGCAGGTGCAAAGTAATGTAATGATACCCACTTCATAGACATCTTGTGAAGATTGTGCATAGTAAGCTTCAATACATGGTAGTTGGCATGATAATTTATAATTATTTATTTGATAGACAATAGATGATAGAATATAGAGTGATGCAACTTTATCTAAAATACATGGATAATATTGGGGTGAATACAACCATTTGGGACATACCATAGGAGTTGATCTCTTCTAAACTTTTATGCAGATTTTTCCACATGATTCTTCTGCACCATTTCATAAATTTTCTTAATTTTCTATAGTATCACTAGTTTCATTTGATCTGGTTAATGACTAGCATTTTTGTCCTTTGATGACCCCATTTCACAAACACACACATACACACACACACACACACACACACAAACACACACAAAAGCTTCAAAATACTTCAGAAGCATTCACTTTCCAGGTGAAATGTGGATACACTAATTGATCCTAGATTTAAGCAGTAAATCTTCTCAGGCATGATTGTTCATAAAATAGGCAGGAGGGAAGGGAGTTCTACTTTCTCCAAATAGTAAGTAATCATATCTGAATTTAATTTGAACCATTAGGAAAAGTTCTGGAAGGAGTCCTTCATATTTTAGGAAGAGGTGTTTGCATTGCTTATGAACCAGAATAGTTTTGAAGTCCTATAAACCTTCCCAACTTGGTTTCTACTGTGACACCAGGGGTAAGTTGATTTATTTTACAGGGCAGTTTGAATCAGCCAGTAGCTTCTTTCAGGAGCCCTGTGTCCAGGGGACTTGGCTTGTGATACAAAGCCAAGGATAGAGGTATGATCAGCTTTCAGTGGCTGTGTGGGATCTCTGCCTCTGCACCTGAGTGGAACAATAGGATGATTTGAATGTACTGTGTTCCCATCCTATAGGTTCATTTGTTTGAACATTTGGTCCTCGGTGGAGATGATTAGCAGGTGGAGACTTGGTGGAGGAAGGGTGTCACTAGGGGTGGGCTTTATGTGACAGCCAGGCTTCACTGTGGTGAGCAATATGACCCAGGTTCCTGCTCCTGCCATGCCTCTCGACCATGATGGATGCTCCCCTCTGGAACTATAAACTGAATTAAACTCATTTCCTTCCATAAGTTTGCTTCTGATTAGGTATCTTGCCCCGACAATGAGAAGGTAACTGATATAAGCAGTGACAGGTAAACTGGTCTAGGAATTTAAGCATCAACTTGATTTTAAATTTGTAAGTGCTATTACCATTGCAGTTTACCATTGCATGCCCAAGATAAAATGTAACACACCAATATCGTCATTGTTTTGCCCTAGTCTTATCAGTTCATTTCCTTCATCCGAAACACTGATAAGAAAATGTGATTCCTCATTTTTTCCTTTCCACATAAAATTGGTATCTAATTACCAAGCACAAGTGTAATTATTTCCTTTGTCACATTCATGAAAGTAAGTGGTTAAGTATAATTCCTCATACTTCATCAAATACAACTGCTTTAATCAGAATGTGCCATATTAATATTAATTATATACTTAGAACTAGTATAAAAGTGCTTTTCATCTTGAGCACAACTTACCCACATTTATTCTGGTGTTACTTTTAAACCTTGAAAAACATTAGGATTTTTCTTATGTTGATGGAGATTAGGAATTTTTTTCAAATACAATTAATATGAGTGTGTAAATTAAAACTAGGGCTCACATTGTAGCTCTTCTACCCTCCCTCCTATAAACTCTACAAAACTGGTGCAGATTTCAGCATACTGGTCAGCTTTGTTCCTAGTCATGAACTTTAAAATAAAGCAAGACTTTGCCTTGTAATTCTGAGTTATATTCCTGAGACAAATACAAATTGGCTATATCTTCAGAGGAATCCATCTGTTCCCTTGAATAAAAGGACTATTGACTGGGGATAAAACTTGGGAGTAATTATCAGAGTCAAAAGAGTCATTTTGGTAATGTAAAAAAAGCTTGACAATTTTTAAATTGAGATATCAGAAAAAAAATTTGGCTATTTGTAATAGTAATGAGAGATTTAATTTATAAGAAAATCCAACAAAACAAATGATAATTACACTTAATCTCTAGGTTGAAAATGATATATATCATGTGGAAATGGTGGCTCATTTCTGTTATCACAGCACTCAGGAGGTGAAACAAGGCGATTGTCATAAGTTCAAGACCAGCATGGACTGCAGTGTGATTCTCTGTCTCAAACAAACAAAAATCATATGCATCAGAATTGCTATCAAATAGATTTACCCAGATCCTGAATTCCCGGGTAAGATAGGCCAAGACATCATAATTGGCACTGGGGAATTAGCAACTCACATTTGACCAAATAAACTTGAATACACAGTTGAATACATAGTTGAAATACCTATCCTCTTCTCAACCTGATTACTTCCTCTGATTCCTCATATTGATCTAGTTAACCATCTAATTTCCAATACCCTGTCTATTTTATATTGTATCATCTTGGCCATCAATGATATAATTGTCTCAATCCTGGCTTTTATAATAGTTGTGTGCATTCTAGTCACAGACAACTCTCCAGATGTGTGTCTGAGGAGGTGGGACTATAGCCTGCAGAGAGAATGTGGCTAACACTGCTGCCCAGACTCCTTTGATATGCAGCTTCAGGCACTGCTTGTGAAGTTGCCTTGCACACAGAAGCGCCCCGAAGCCTTCTCTCCCAGCCCTCACACCTCGCCAGCCACTCGACTGTGTATTGTCTCCAACAAAGACAGAACCTTTTGAAGATGTGTTGCCATACCTCTTGAAAAACTTTCACTTGTCTTCCCTGCTTATCTGTTGTATTTTATTTTATCGTAAACTCTAATGCCTTCCCCAGGTCCTCTACTGTCATGTACTCTCCTCACATGCCCAAGTGGCACAGGTGTCAGAGAGCTCCATTTCAAAAGAGTTGAAAGAGCACTCCATTTTCAAGGCTCTCGTTCTGGGCCTCTTTCAAATCTTGAATGCTTTTTATCATCTTTTTTCCCCATTTTTTTACGGTCTGACATGAAACCAATGAATATAAATGGATGGCATTTGAGATAAACTAGTTCTTGTAGAGAGAGAAAATTATTCCAGTGCCACACTATACAATCTTCATGGAGATGTGGAATATTCTTGCAGTGTTTTCCAGCATTGTTCCTAAGTCTTTGGTATTCACGGTGGACATTACTAGTGCTCATTAACTGTATTAGGTACTTTTCTCAGCGCTGAGATCAAGTACTTGACAAGAAGTAAGGAATGGAAGCTGACTTTGGCTCACAGTTTGAGGAATACAATCTATCCTTGAAGAAAGACATGACAGTGGGCTCATAGTGATACGGATTAAGATACGGAGAAATATTGGCACAGTTATATGCAAAAGAATTATACAGAGGGACAGAAATAAATCTTATTACACATTTTATTCTAATTTATTAGTTAAGGATAAAGGGAATTGGATGGGGAAGCCTCCCAGTCACCATGTGGGAAGGTACAGAGTTTTCCAGCCACAAGTATGGGGAAAACATGTGTCAGAGAGTTTAACAGAACTTATATAGTTTAGCTAAATAAGCAGCAGAAGAAAAGATAATAGAGAGCACCCATCATGAAAAGGAGAGGTTCATGAGGGAAAAAGTCTGGAGCCTGCCCCCACCCCAGCCATTAGCTGGCCTTACCTTCCTGGAAATTCAGAGATCCTTCTGCACCCGGCCATGTGGGGAAAGAGACTGGCTTCCTGTAGGGAAGTTAATTTAAATTCTCCCCAGGTGAGTCAGAGAGACCGCTGATTGTTTCATATTTGACCAATCAGTTTTAGCACCTAGGTTGTAGCTCTAATTAGACACCTCCCACTCAAGGGGAGGGGTGGTCCCTGAGTCCAACCAGGTCACACTGTTGCTGCAGTCAGGAAGCAGGGAGAAATGAATGCTTTGTGTTCATTAGGTTATTTACTCTTTCCTTTATCAGTCTTGGCTCACTGCCCATGGAGTGGTACCACTTAAGGCAGGTCTTCTTTCCTCAGTTAAGCCTCTCTGGAAATACCTAGAGGTGTATCTCCTGGAGATTCTAAATCTAGTCAAGTTAACAGTGAGGATTAACCATCACACCCCTATTCCTTGTGTTTTGTTGTTGTTTGCTAATATGTATACATGTGTGCATGTATGTTCATAAGTGTGTGGGTATATGCATATATGCAGGTGTGTATCCGTGTGTGTTGAATATGCATGTAGAGGCCAGTGGACAACAGGGGTGTCTTCCTCAGTTGATGACCACATTATTAGTATTATTTTTTGACCATCCTCGTTTTAGATGAGACGCTCATCTCTTTGTTCCTTGGGTATTTCATATGAGTAAATAACTTGCTTTTTTTAATGCAATAAGAGCAAGCTGTGGGCTGCAACTCTGACAGAAGCATCCAGAAGGCAGCACCCAGTTCACACTTCCTTCCACTACCACAACCAACACCTAATTTATGCTGAGATGATGGCAACATGAAATGATTGGCCTGTATGACAAAACATTAAATAAGGACTGCCAGAGACACAGTAGGTTTCTTTGTGAGTCAGAGATGGACCTGAGTTAAGCCATGAGATTCAAGGTTGATTATTACCAAGGGCAGCCAGCTCAAGGCAATCAATACATAGTCCCAGATAACTTGCTGCTCTGGCCAGAAAGATTGGATAACTCCTGAGCACTGGGAAAAATTATTGCATGGAAGTGCTTGTGATTGGTGTTCTTCACTTCCCTTGCTGAGAGCTACCCACAATGAAGTTTCCACTGTACCACTGACCTTTTAACGGAGTAAGTAGTGCTACTAGATAGCCTGTTTTCATACCATACAACTAAAGTGTTTATTCCCTCATCATGCCCACTTTATGGTCTTAATGTTTCTGCCACCTCCCCCATTCATTTGTTAATAGTGTAACCTCCAACAGGATGCACTGGAAGGTAGTACCTATAGGAAGCAATTAGTCATGAGGTTAGAACCCTTATGAAAGAGATCCCAGAGAGATCCCAGGCCTCCATCATGTGAGAAAGCATTGTTTTCAGTGAAGCAAGGTTTACCAGATACCATATCTGTTTTCTCCTTAATCTTGAACTTCCCAAACTCCAGAATGATGAAGGATAAACATTTATTGTTTGGGATGTATCATTATATTAACTGAACAAACTAACACAAACTGAATTAAAATATGAGGAATTTCTATCTTACATACTGGTTTCCAAGAGGAAGGTTTCTATTGTGCTGGCTGCTTTAAGTGATAGATAGCACACATGCCAAGGGTCAGGGACTGTTGGGGAAGAGGAGGTGGGAAGATTTTGAGAGCAACAAGGTGGGTAGAAACCACCTGAGACACAGTTGACCCTAGTGACAGAAGGCTTTAATGACCCCACAGTAAACACCAATAACCCTACTAAAGAGGGTCCTCTGGGCAAGAAGGAGGAGGGGGAAGCAGAAATACTACAACCTTTGTTAAAAATTAATTAATTAACAAATAAAAATGTTTTAGGAGACTAGTCAACAAGTAAACTAATTGAACTGAAGAAACAGGGCTAGTGTGTGCCTTACTCATGGTTTTTGTGGGTTTTTCCCCCATGTTAGCAGTAAGCCTTAGTTAATTTATGTCCTTTGTCTTATTCCCTATTTCATGATGCAACAATTTGGGATAATAATATATATCTCATAGGACTCCTGAGAGAAATTTTAAAAAAAGAGGGAGGAAAAGATGGTGACACTGATACAAAACAGAGACTAAAATTGATCAGGGGAAGAGATATGAGGGAGGGTGGGGAGGGAATCATAATGGTTTATGGTCTCTAATTATGGAAGTTATCAATAGAAAGTTAAAAAAAAAGAAGAGAGGGTCTGAGTTCCTCCTTCCCTTCACGGATCAGGTTCTAGTGCACACTGCCTCTATTCACCGTCTTTCATTCATTCCTAATGTGCTTTCTAACTTAACTTATCAAAATTAGATTCTTTCCTAGCCCATTCCCCATTGTGCCAAGTGTGCTTTCTAAAGTTATCAGATGACCTAAGTAGATAACTGTAGATAATCAGGAGGTGGTGACCTCAGTAGATAATCCTGTCAGTATTTTACTAGATCACTGTTAAATCTAACAGATGACCACGCCTGCATCCCTGAGATTTCTTCTTTGATATTTAACCACCCTATTTCCTGTCTTCTTCTTCTTCTTAATGTTTTTTTCAGCAATTATTATCACCTAGAATTGCCAGGAATTATTAATATAACTGTGCCCTCAAAAGAATCAAACATGAGTATAGAAATTAGACAGAAAAGTTACTTATAATAGTATGATTATTGCAATGTTTCAGATATGCATTGAATAACATAAAGGAAGGGGAGAGTGTTTTCCAGAGTAATCTTAGATTTGAAGCTTCGTAGGAGTGCTATGAATAGCCCAGGCTAAAGCAGAAGCATGACAAAGAGGTAAGCAACATGTGCGCGCATCAAGAAAACTTTCCTTTCTCTTCTTTCATCCTTAAAAAAAAAATAATAAGATAGCACTCACTATGGAATTCAAGCTGGCCTCAAACTTGTGCCACTTCTCCTGTTTGGATTATAGGTGAGATCTACCATTCCCAGCTCAGAGAAACTTGCTTGAGTTTAATCTGTTAGGATCTCTTCCCCAAACACCTTGCTGTTACTGTTACTTAAACCCTTGCATTCTCCTCCTGGTTTGTCCATGGCTCCCAAAGGACTACATATGCTCATCTGACCCCTGAAGCCAGCTTTACCCTCCTTGTTAGCTTACACCTCTGTCCTCTCAGGAGACCTCACTCTGGACCCTACACACCCATATACTCAGCTTTGTGGTGGCCTTTGCCACCCAAGACCCCGGTTAGTGCTCTTTCTGTAACCTAGGAATAAAATAACAGTAATGATTATCCCTAACAATTACATAAGCACTTTATAATTTCCAAAGCACTTTGGCATACATTATCTCACCAGCTGTTTCCTTAATGTAATAGCAGCAGCGGGCAGAAAACCAAGTCACTTCCGACAGCTCTCTTCTGACCTCGGTCCCCCAGCCCACCTTCTGAAATCATGAGAGCAGCTGGATGAAAGTGATTAGAAGCTCCAAGCTGACCTTGTGGGGGGACCAGAGGAGTGTGACAGCAGTAGTTGTCCCCTCCACCTTCTGCAGCTCTCAGGGGCAATGCAGGGAGCCAGAGGATTCACTGCAGAAAGTGGGGGGCTGTGCAGAGCTGAGGGGAAGCTGCTGTCTGCCTAAGCAGAGACTGAGGGGGGCAGGCATCAGCTGGTGGGATGTTAAACCCATATCCACTCTCCCTCCCGTCTCCTCTGATTTCTCATTTCTTCCATGCATTAACCATCATTTTGAAAGTTTCAGTGGGTTAATTAAATTCTTCTCGTTTCGATGCTAAGAAAGCTGAAACATTTTCAACTGAGATTGACACTACTCAAGACATAGGCTTCACTGATGTTTGTTCAGTAACACTCCAATATGTCACAGGATTGCTGAGAGAACATCTGAGAGCTATAATGAGCTAAAAGTCAAGTACAGGGGAAAATGTGTTCCAGACTGCTGCAGAGGTGCTCAAGTCAGCTTGCTGTGAAATGCCATGCAGAATATTCAGCTGCCGCCGGGAGATGCAATGAGGAAGTTCCCTTGACTTGCACTGTGTTTAAATGCTATATTGAACCTAATGGTTTAGGGAAGACTTGAGGCTTAGGAATCGTAGAGTATCAGGCTGGAGATGAAAGACAGATATTGTATACACACCTATGCCCTTGCTCTATGCTTCCTCTTTTTCTTTGATGCCAAAACAGAAGAGATCCTTTAATTACAGCACTGAGATTTTGAGAACTCACTCTCTGTGAGATTATGATGATGGTGGTTCATTTTGAACCTCCCAACAGAGGTTGGCAAGGAAGCTTTTAGTGAATGCATCCTTTATCATCATCATATTCGTGCTCTTACATTTTATGATCGTTTGGTGGTCTGATCTATGATTAAGATTTGTATTCTTGGGTCTGGGAGAGGGCTTCAAAGTTAAGGCACTTGCTTGTAAAGTCCACCTGTCCTAGTGCAGTTTCCCAGTACCAACATAAAGCCAGATGCACAAAATGGCACATATGTCTATTTGCAGCAGCAAAAGGCTCTGGCTCATCACTCATCCATACATGCAAATTCTCTCTCTTTCTCTCTCTCTCTCTCACATACACACACACAAACACATGCACACACATACCTCACATACACACACACATAAAAATATACTAAAAATTTATATTCTCTTAAATAAGAGACACCTTTGTGTAGCAATTGGCAAGAGAAACATGCTTAGGTGACACTACAAAGTTCAATAGGACTCCAACAATGAGATGCTACTTCACATCCACTGGGAAGATTAAAATTTTAAATTTGGCAATATCAAATGCTGGAAAGAATACAAAACAGCTAAAAACAGGATAGTTGACTAAATGATGTATAAGATGGGGCAACTCCATTGAAAAATACCTTTATTAAGTATCATATTAATATATTATATTATTATATATTTATATCACACGTCATATTATATATTATATTATTAAGCATTTTATTAAGAAAAATAAAAGTAAACACCCACAAAGGTTTAAGTTAAACTGAACACATTTTTAAAGATGCCAGACACAAAAGAAAGCAACAAATAATAATTTCATTTAATGTGAAGTTTAAGAATCGGAGAAACAAACCTGTTATTTATAATATATAATATAATATAATATAATATATATATATATATATATAATAAAGATAAGTACATATTGACAAGAGAGTAGCCCAAAGGAATTCTCTAGATTGATAATTTTATCCCTAACTGTGATGGTCATGATAGTTTCTGAGGTATATACATTTGCCTAAACTTCTCTAGTTGTATTTTAGCAATTTATGCATTTCACTATGTACATAAATTTGCATAAATACATTGAACTAGTTTTTAAAAGGAATCTTTTTTATTTTTATATTCATTTATTTACTTATTTGAGAGAGAGAGAGAGAGAGAGCGAGAGAGAGAGTAACTGAGAAACAGGCAGACAGAGAGAGAGAATGGGTACACCAGGGCCTCCAGCCACTGCAAACACACTCCAGACACATGCACCACCTTGTGCATCTAGCTTTAAGTGGGTACTGGGGAATCAAACTCGGGTCCTTCTGCTTTACAGTTAAAGGCCTTAACTGCTAAGCTATCTCTCCAGCCCTGAACTATTTTTTTTTAAGTTAAGCGACTTACTCTGCAAATGGAGGTTAATCATTATGTAATATTTCCAGAGACAAAGTAAGACATATCTAAGAACTCCTGAACATTTTGTATGTCCAAATTCCTTTTAATCAGGTAGCCTTTGGGTACTAAGAACGTTATGAAGTTAACCACTGGGAAAGAGTGGCTGGTACCCAAATAAAAATCTTGGTGGGAAACCAGCTTAAAGAAAACGGATGGCTGGGGGCATAAACAAATGTATTTCCCTCTGCCTATTTGCCAGCAGATGGGTGTGGAGCTGAACTACCTCAGGCCTTTCCCATCAGGGAGGCTGGCCATGCTTAAAAACAGTGGAAACGAAGAGGGGCACATCTGGCCCCTTGAGGAGGGTGTGGGCAATTCAGATGAGAAACTGCTCCTTAAAGTCAGAAAATTTGATTAGACCCTTTGATAGACCTTCAACTTGCCTTGCTTTGTAGGATCAGACTGTGCCTGCAGCCTCTGTTAACAAAAGCTGGCCTTGCCTGAGGCCAGAGCTCCCAGAACAGAACCTTAAATTGATTGCAGATAGAGGTACAAGCAGGGCTGGGCACTTTGGTCCTTATGGCCTACCCACCCTTACTCGAACAAACCCAGTGGGACATTTGTCTGGAAATTTAAAACCAAATACAGTTCTAATGCCTTAATATATGCATTGATGTTTTGTCTAGGAAAAAGTATTATTATTAATGGATAATAAAATTATAACTTTTAAAGAACTGAAGGCAAAACATTTGAGGTTGTATTTCTTTCCACTCCAGGTACATTTTTGTGTGTTTTGTACAATACAACAAATTTGTAAAGTAAAAAAACTAGGTATTTGATTCTGCTATTTTTATATTCCAGTTTCTGCTTTCATGCTTTGTATTATCTAACAAGCATCAACTAGAAAATTCTTACCACAAACAAATATCACACATCTTTTCTGAACTCATAGTTTTTGCAACAGATCTGATTTTTAGTACTAATTATAATTTATTTTTACATATCACTGAGCAGCTCAGAAACCCAGGGTTTGTAAATAATTTTAATTATTTAAATCCACATCTATTCATTTGACAGATATTAAACATTTGTTGTGTGCTAGTCACTGCGGAAGATAGTTCTGAGTAGTGAACAAGACATATATCTTATTCCTGCAAGACAATCATTTGCAAAACACATTCATTGGAAAATAAACTTTAAATAATTTACATAATTGTTTTTAGATATACATATATTTGGATATAGATGACCTGTATTATGGTTTCAAATGCATCCTATTTTACAAAGGTGAAAACTGAAGTTAAATAGATTTAACTATGCTTGTAGTAGCTGAAGCAGAATTCAAACTAAATTCTATTTATTGCAAAAACTGTCTTTAACCCCTTCAGTTCCTCTTCCTTGTACACCATTGCTGTTTTGCAGTTAGAGTTAAACAGAAATGCAAGCTTCCGTCTCAACCTGAGGGGTTAGGAGCGATTGGGAAGAGACATATAAGCTCATTCCCAAGAGGGGAAAATAATATAGGTTTTATGTAAATGTCCTCATTAATTCCATTCCATAGGCTAAGGCTCTGGCCAAGTAATCATTTGAGAAGATTGCTACATTTTTATTTATAGTTCACTAAGAGTTACATGTCAGATAATTAATTCCATCCCCGGATAAGGCACAGGCTTCATCCGTATTTTGTACTTTAAGATGCCATTGTCTTTTAGCATAAATCCCATCAAATCTTTGTGAATTTCACTTCTACATTTTCTTCATCTGTGACGAGAAGATTCTATTAGCTACTCTGGCACCTTCCATTAAAGTCTACAACTTCCAACTGCCAGGAAGGGATAATGAAGTGATAAATTTAATTTGCTACCAAAATATGTAAGGCAGAGATATCTAAGTGAATTTATAGCATTAGCTATGTCTTTCCTCTTTGAATTAAGCAAAAGTTTTATGGCAGCTTATCTAAATCTGTGTGACAAAAGCAAACACATATGAATTTGCATACATAGAAATCAGATCAAATCATATATATGTGTGTGTGTGTTTGTGTGTATTCTGTATCAGATTATGTATTTCTCTCATTTTAGCATTTCTGAGCACATCAGAAACTAATGCAATTGAGTTGTATTTTATTATTTGAAGGATGACAAATACTATAATATATCCCACGAAACATTATTTATATATGTACATGAAAGATACATACCTATTTATTTATTTATTTATTTCTATGTGTGTAGTAGACTGTAATTCTGAATCTTTTTCTACTGGCTAGATGTATGAAGGAAGGTGACATCATCTGCTTATGGCAGTGACAATAACAGTACGTCAAATTCATTGACGTACATCATTTCTTAGCTCTGTGTACCTTGATGCTAAGTACACAGATTCCCTCTGCTTACTAGCTTCCTCATCCTTTCTCTACTTCCAGGACTTCAGCGTTCTAGTGAGTGTCATCTGCCAGGGCCTACTTATGCCATGTCCTGGCATTAATTTTGGTCTTGCTATTTGTAGGGACCAATGATACCTCTAAATGACACCCAAAGAATTTATACCCAGTAGATTTCTGCTTCTACCATTCAGTGATGTACGTGTTCCTCTCATAAAGCAGACATAGCTCTTAGCAAGGGTTCTTAAGCCCGAGGTCATTTGCCCAAAGTAAAGCAGAATTAGTAATCACAATGATGGTAATAAAAAAAAAAAAACAGGCTTCCAATGGCTGTTATGCAGCATTGTTTTGAGAGCTTTTTGTGAGTCTACAGCAATCTGTAAGGAATAACTCATTATTCTCTTTTTTTCCTGTTGAAAAAGAGCAATGTCCCAGCTAGTGAGAGCAGAGGCATTGTTCTAGCCCTGGCCTCTGTGCTCTTGTCTGCAATGCTGA
Organism: Zapus hudsonius; assembly: GCA_004024765.1. NCBI lineage: Eukaryota > Metazoa > Chordata > Mammalia > Rodentia > Dipodidae > Zapus > Zapus hudsonius. The sequence continues at coordinate 48,306 of PVHP010004342.1, forward strand.
GCTGCCTCTACGTGTCACTCTTTGTGGACAGCATGGTGACTGTAATGCTTGGGATCTAATGCTTGGTTGGCACCTAGCAGATTAGGATTCAATTAAATCTTGAGTAAGATGGGTGACCTTTATGACTTCCTCCCTGTTACCTGTGGTAGGCAGTTGCACTGAGAACAAACATTTGCTCACCTCTACTCAGTGAACTCAGCATAAACCACTGTTTCTAGAGAAATGGGCTATTCTTTCTTCTGGCTCTTCCCCACTGACATCAAGTCACACTGCCATCCTGCCCCCACTGACTGCACTCATCCTCACATGGACTCTATTTACTGATGAAGCACATGGACTCATTTCTTTTTCTCTCAGTTCTGTCCATTTTTTTTCTTTTTTTTAAATTTATTGTCCATAATGAGTTACAACATTTAGTGGGCAAACAATGAGTTCTGTCCATTTATGTTCACTTTCTTGACTTTTAGCTCTTCCAGGACAAATCCAGCCTGGGTTATTGCTTTGCATAGTTATTTATATGCATATATTTCTTCCACCAATTACCTTAATGAATCCAGTCCTTCTGTCCTGCTGATTCATGCCTTTGAAAGTGCTGGAGATAAAGAGAGCCAGAGGGTAGAGCAGAGAGCCTGCAGACAAAGGGGGGGTTGCTCCTGAAGTCTGTGGGGGCTTCCTGTGGATCGCTTTGTTCTCCCAGGATTGGATCTCCCCTCCAGCAGCTGCAGGGCCTGTCTGCTTGTGTGTGGATGACTGGCCCAATGCCGAGCCAAACTGTTGATATGAACATTGTCTTCTCTTTCTCTTGAGTCACCTGCATTTAATGTAAATTCGTATTCAGTGCACTACTTGGGTATTTGAATAGAATTCAGAGTCCGTTTTGGCTAAGCATCTATCCACTGGGGCTTTCAGTGTCCACTGCCGTCCAGTGCACCAAGTAATGATTAATAGTTAATGACAGGAAAATCCCTCCATAAAGCCATCAAGGGCTGAAGTGTGTTGATTACAACCACAAGGAAAGCTTCCATTAATGCAGTTTTTACTCAGGCATTGTGATGTATGCATGTCTTCACAGGACCGAAAGAAACCTGACAAATAGTACCTGAAATTACCTGCAGTTGATATGTAGTTTTTCCCTCCTGACCACCCACCACACTACTGTGCCTTCAGTGCTTATGCTGTAGATTTCTCTCTGGGAGTCCGCTAGAGGACACCTGTCCCAATACTCTTGCTCTTGAGAAAAATGCCCAGAAAAAAATCCTTTAAATATTTATCTATTCCTTATGCATTAATTGTTATAGGGTACAGAATGCCAGGGCTAAAGTGGGGTGAGGAGAGGCAGTGGTAGATGTGGAGTCCTGAAAGGTCTTTTTTTTAGTAAAAAAAAAAAAAGCATAAAAAGTCAAACTATGCATACAGCAAGCTTCATGACCAGTCACCGACAGAGAGTAAGCTGGATTCTTTCACTATTTTCACTATGCTAAATATGGACAGAACACAGATTAAAATAACATTCATGGTCCTGCAGTGATAAGAGCTCCAAGTTGAGAATAAAGCCTACTAGTAAAGGAGATGCAAGGTTTTGTTTAATAATTACAACAGGCATCTGTATCCCCACATTCAAAGTAAGGGGATTTTTCTGCTCTGAGATTTACTTTGGGAAGAAATAGGTGCTTTTTCTAAGACAGGATTTAAGGAAGATGCTTGTATGTAGACACTTTTACTTATGAAAAGAATCACTTTGCGGGTGGCATTGACCTCATCAGGAAATACTGACTTTGCAGAGATGCCCAAGAAAAATGGCGATGAGAAAGCAAAGGTGAACTTGTAAAATGTTTACAGGTGATGCAAAGTTGGTATCTGCACTCAACCCCAGCTTCGTTTCCATCTTCCATCCCAGTCTGGAAAAAGCAGAACAAAAATTACTAGAGGCACTGAAGCCCTATCGTTATAGGTGTGTGTATTCTTCAGGTGGTACTTAACTGCTTAAATTCAAATGTCCAGTTCCAGATACACTATAGCCCAGAAATTAGAAGCTGTGATCAAAATGCAGCTTCCAGACATCTCCGAGTAACCTATTCACAAAGGGGAAATTCCAAATCTAAACATGGATTGGTTCTATCAAAGGGAAAGAACATGAGTTCTGAAAATTTGTCAGTGTTAAAATTTAATTTTTTCATACAGAAACTATCAAAACTCGATGTTTAGAAAAAAATCTACTTAGGAAATAGGAAGGAGGATTAGTCTAAAATGAGATGCATGGCCAGGGGTGGAGAGTCAACAGGAACCATTCAGGCCAAATAAACATAATTTTCTTCTCTGATATAATTCTAGGTTAAAAATATAACATTTTTAACCTTTACCTAGCTCATTCTAAATTGCATGCTTGGGCTAAATGTTTCCTTTCAGTGACCTCACTTAACTCTCAGAGTAAACTAAAAAAAAAAGCCTTCTGATATCCCTGCTTTAATAAGAGTAAACAGAAAAAGAGCCTGCAAATGGTCAAGCTATGATTTGAACCCCGACATCAGGAAATGTGAGTCCTAACCCAGAAACTATCTACAGCATGTCAGTCGTGTGGAAAAACCACTGGAGGCTGGGTGCACTTTGCTTTCTAGAAGCCGTCTGACAGCTGCAGAGAATACCTTGTTGGACACTGGGGGATAACAGATAGTTGGATCCTAGAACTGGTAGATACTAGGTAAATCTCATTATATTCTAATTTCCCTAAAAATGCATAATTCGCTTAGAGAATATGAGATTTACAGTAAGAGACCATATTCTCAGAGTCCTTCAGATTTTCAATAAGAACTTGTGATGGAAAGAAAAACCTTACATTCATCATGTATTATAGAAATCTGTCATCCAAACTTGAAAATGCTATCTATTGTCATAATGATATATTTAATATATTTAGGAATATTAAGTGAGAGTAGGTGAACTATTGAAAGAAAGGTGTGAAATTTTCTTTCAGAGAATAATAAAAACAAACTATAGATAGAAATTTTAACCATAACTACTTTAAAATGCAAGATGTTCAGTCACTCAAGACTTTATACTTCCTTTATGCTATAAGAAGCCCTACTTTACTAAATAAGTTATTAGTATAAATACATTTCAAGAAACTGTTTAACCTACTTAAGATAATTAACAGCCTTCAAGTATGCTATCAAAATTCCTATGAAAACCAACAATAACTGTGCTATTTTCCATGAGCGTTTGTTAGCATTTTTTTCCATTGGATGTACCTGAAATTGAATTTCTTTTCCAATAATCTATAATTCAGAGTTTTCACCAATTCAAAAGAACTCTTCTCATAATTCATCCAAATTAGTGTGCTTTTACTGTGCAGTTTTATGTAATAGAGAGAGCACAGTATTCCCCGTGGATGTAATCTGATCTCAGTTAGGTAGTCATTGTCTCGTTCTATCTGCTTCTACCAGGAATCTTTCATTAGTTGCTTACAAATCTTACTGTAGAGACTCAGAGTAATTATGTCCAAGAACTACATAGTGTCAAGAAGTGGAAACTTACAGGAAATGGAGTGATATTTCTTTAATTTTTAAGCCTAATACTAGCATACTAAGTAAACCCTGGGAATACATGAATATGAGCAAGATAATTCTCCAAAAATTGCCTTGTGCTCTTCCAGGAGTCAAAATGACTTTCACTTTTAATCTGCGTTAAAACTTTTGAAAAGTATAAAGTTTCCATGAGATATCTTTTAAAGGAAGAAAAAAGTTTTTCATTAAAAAAAAAACCAACTTGAAATAAAACCCCTTCATGAGAAAGTTCATCCTAAACCCTGTAATTTAATAAATTTTACTATCAAAAAGCATTCTTATTTTCTACATTAGCATACTTCTCTCTGAAGAAGTGAGTTGAAAAATTAGTGATAATAAGAATTACTGAAAATAAAACAAGCAAAAACTTCAAAACTCTCAAAAATATGGCTTTTAAAAAATATTCCTACATCTGCTTTTTATAAGTTTAGCAGCACAAGTGTTAGCTCAACTGGCACATTTTGAGGCTATTGCCTATGTCTGCAGAATTTATAACAAAATATAATTCTGTGAAAATAGTAGAGTCTAGGCCTCTGAGCAGAGAGAAGGGAATGTTTCGAAAGAGTAGGTTGTTGAGTTGTTCAGTTGTCAAGGGCTAAGGGGACAACAAGGCATTAGTCTATGGAACCAGAGGATGAATATGAATTTTCCCCCAATTTTATGAAGCCTCAGTTTTAATCTCCAACTTTAGCTTGCCCCTTGTTCTTCAGAATCCAATTCCATGGACCAAGTAAGTGAATACGAGAGGTTGTACCCTCAATGCTGTTTCTAAAACAGGGTGCCATTATTAGAAAAATAGCCCTCCCAAAGACATGCGGACATTTAATTCCCAATAGCAGCAGTATGAAGAGGCAGGATCTTTGGGAAGTGATGTAGTCATGCATGAGATTAGCACTCTCATGAGGGGCTAAAGCGAAGGGGAGCTGAGGCTTTTCCTTCCATTCTTTCACTGCATACGTACACAGGGATGTTGGGTTTCAGCACCAACATGATGTCTTGGAAGTGGTAAATTGGCCATCACCGGCCACCAGAGTGTCTGGGTCTTTAATCTTGGCATTTGTCAACCCAGGAGAAAAATATTTTTATCGTTTATAAATGACACAGTCTGTGATATTTAGTTATAGACAAATAAATGACCGAAAGAGAGAATTCTCCCATTAGTTCATGGGAACCAGTGGGTAGATTTGTTTCCATTTGCAATATTGCTTTAGTAGAGAATACAACCCTTTCAAACACGAGATTTCTTCAGGATGTTTGAACACATTGAACTTGCTCTTTTTGTTTTTTCACTGACAGCAATATAGACTACAGTCGCATTGCCTCCAGTGTTTCCAAGTTATTTTTTTAATGATGAATCTTCCAATATTAAAATTTAAAAAATGGGGGGAGTAGTATATACATTTGGGCTGTTTCACTCTCCTAGTTATGTAGAAAAGATTATTTTAAAAAATCCTTGAAGAAATTAATTGTTATGAGCCAGACATTTTTCGGCCAATTTAATCAGTAAGTTGCTGTTGTTTGTAAATTGAATGCTGTGCAGAAGGGAACCACCTGCCTTCAAATCAGCCAATTCAAGATAGGCACCAAGAATGGAATGTCGACCCAACCGCTTTGTGCTAAACCCTGCTTCATATTAAGCAAGCTTTCCTTCAGGTGTGGGTAAGGGAAAGATGGGCCAAGTTTGCAACATGTTAATTCCCTTTAGAGGGCATTTTGCCAAGTTAACTAAGGCTATCCTGAAGCTATTTGTAAAATGGAGAACAAAACAGTGGCCATGACTGAATTTCTAGGTTTTTAAAAATTAAATATCTTTATTATCAATAATTAGGTAAATTGTATGAGCAAATCTTGAGATGGTACTCCCTAATTTTAAAATTTGTTAAGGACTGGGCTTTAATTTAAAAAACTTGAAAAAAATAAAAATTTTAAAAAGAAGCTTGAAAGCAGAAACTGAAGTAGGCTTTTGCACAGATATCATTCTGTCATGTCCCACTGATAGAAGTCTCTTATAGCAGAAGTAAATGCTGGAGAACAGGGTGCCTTCCTTCTTCCCACCGACTGATTTCTGGTAGAGCCTGTCATGTTTTCTTAAATTCGGATATTCAAATTGGCAATAAGAGGAAATTCAAGTACCAATGAAATTGAGATTTATTTGAAAGTCTGAGAACTAAAGAAAAACCTTTTTATGGGGGAGAGGGAGATCTTATACAATCTTCTACTCTGTTTTTGGAATCAGATGATCTCTCAGACACCCCATTCCTTGGCCTTCAGAATTCTATAGGACTCTAATCTCATATTTTTTTTCAGGTGGTACACTAAGGAGTCATACATCTTTAACTTTATCATTAGAAAACATGCAGTGTTCTTTTGGAAGCTGTAACTAGCATTTTATTCTGAGGAACTAGCGGAGAATATTACATCTTACATTTCCAGAGTAGTTTGCCAGACTCTCCCTTTTAAGATTCTTGAAGGAGCTAAAAGAAAAGTTGTGGCTTTTTTTTCTTTATCAGCCTATTAGTTTTTTTGAAAATAATTGTTTGATTTATTTTGTGCCCTTTAAATAGAAATTACTCAAAACATACTTCGGAAAGCCAAGCACATTATTAGATAGTAGCTCTAGAGGAAATTAATAAACACCAGTCAAGGTAAATCTACTGGTCATCACAGGGCACTTCACCTAAATGGTCAAAGGCCACTTCTTCATCAATATAGTGACTGTCAAAATAAATATTCTTTATTTTAAATCAGGATAGAAATGGCAGAAAAGAAAGGAATGGGGGGATGGGAGAAGGAAATCTTGGGATTCATTTAAGTGCCATAACAAATGAGTACTCATATATCTGCTTTTATCTAATAGATAATGTATTCTTACCATACACCTATTCTAATAATGAGATTAATAGGAAAAATGTAATGTTAGTTCATTTCACCATATTCCCTCAGCCCCTAAAGTGCCCCTTAGTTAATGCCAAAATGCTACAACCCTTCACAAACTCTTCTCTAATGTTTAACCAGCTTGAGGTTATCTGGACTTCAGAAACTGTAAATGCATATCTTCTACCAAATTCAGGAAATATTTGCCCATTATTAATTTAGTTTTCCTGTCCCATTCTTTCCTATGTCTGGTAATCCAAGTAAATGTTTTACTAGTCTGTTTGATTTTGTTCAATATGTTCTGGTATTTTTGTTGTTACTGTTGTTGATTTCTTGTTTTAATTGTTATTGTCTATTGTTTCATTTTCCATTTTTCAGATTAGATCATTTCTATCAATCTCCCCCAAATCCAGAATAACTTTCTCACCCCATCTCCATCATGCTAGTAAGCACATCTAATGAATTTTTTTTACATCAAATATCAGTTTACAATCAGAGAATTTCCTTTTGCTTGAATTTCCATTCTCATTCACTGCAATATTTTTTTCTCACCATTCATCATCAGGTTATTTTTTTCATAACCTGATCACAGTTGTAAAAGTTTACATATTTATTTAATATACAGAAAATATAATAATCATAAAAATTAACTTCACACCTTTAAACTCTCCCTTACTGTTTCTTTAGATAAGTGTCATATTTTTGCACTTTTTCATGTCTGATCATTTTAAACTATATTATCTGACTACATAAATGGATCCTAGGGGGAGACTCTGGATTCCTCATACCTGTGTATTGGTTTTTGTTTGATTTAGCAAATAATAACAATCCTCAGAATACAAACCCCCAAACTATGCTCCTCCTCCAGTGAGAGGATAAATGAAATGTCCTTGTAGCCATTGTGGCCATAGTTGAGCTACTTGGCCTGAGTTAAGCAGAAATTTGGGTGGAATGGCTATACAGGACCCCCCTTCTCCTCTGCTTAATATTCTCTAGTTTCTTGATGCTTTAGTGGCCGCGAACTCTTGTTTCTCATCCAATCAAAATGTGGGTTTCTCTTTGAGACTCAACATTTCTGCTTGCTACCTCTTGGCCTGTCCTTAGGATCAAAGGAGCTCACTTCCTTCTTTCCAGCGCCATCTTGCTTCCAGGACCAGCCTTCTCTTAGATCCGTAAGTGACTTTGGATGACTGATGCAGCGAATTGATCTGTATAAATAGTAGAATCTTCCAGTCCTAGAAAGGAAGCTTTCTAAAAAGCATCTATCATTCATAGAAAGAACATTCACCCAGACAGAAAACTTGTTTCACATTGCAAACTTATGCAATATGAAGACTTAAATGATTCCACAGTTGTTTTTAAATGTTCATCCTATGTGCACTCCCATCTCTAAATCAGAGTAATGCATTCACTGCTTGTGAGCAACTTGACATGATTTGTAGAAGCACAAAAGGCCCTGGGGAATTGGACTTGGTATTGCTCACTTTTAAGCTAATAAAGAGAAAACCCTACAATCAAATGCAGTGAAGGGTATAATTGGTGCAATACTGTTTGCTATCAGTGTACTTTTCAGGGTCATTTTTGTTAACTGGGGAATGAAGTAAAACATTTTTAAGAGCCCAGCACTTCTATAAGAATATATATATGGTTACCCTGAGTGGTCAAGTCCAAATACGTGACGTCTGATCATTATAGAAACACCTGTTCAACTTTGCTCATTGGAACGGAGCTTATTCTTATGCTGCAGAAGTATGTCATCTGAAATCAACTTGTGTCTAGAAAATACATCCCTTTTAGCTGCATGTACTAGTAAGGGTGAATAAAAGTGTCAAAAGTAAAGGACAGTTTACACACATATTACAGGTATGGGAATGCCTGTACAACTTGAAAATATAACCATCAAGAGGTGTGGGCAGTTTTCACCGGAAGTGAAATTTGGCAGAAGTGACATTCCATTTTGTGCCATGGAATACACATTTCCTGAGCCGGGAGAGATTTCCAGCCTCCTATTTTCTGTCTCATCTGTTCTGACTCGTGCTTTAACAATCTCTGCTTCTACATTCAGTCACCATGGAAATGAGAGGGACTTCATTGTCCCAGATAGAGAACTGACTTCATAATAGGAAGCTACAGATAGGGATAACCAGGCACCTGTGCTCCTCGGGAGTTAGCAATAAAACCCATGTTATTTGAGGAATGAAATCCCACATAAGTAGATAAGACTTCCCGGTAAGAAAAAGGGACGATGATGGAAATACACTGAAAACAGGATCTCTAAAGCTGTGAATGTGCAGAAGAGATGACCTGTGTTTGAATGTGAGCAAACCCTAGGTAAGATAGCTTATCACCAAGAAAGAACCCAGTGAACATGATCCTGTATAACAACAGACTGGTAGAGACAAAGAGGGGAAAATCCAAGTTCTAATCCTCCTTTTAGGAGATGTGAAAGTCAGATCTACATTGTAATCCAAGGTTAAAGAAGTTAATTTTAAATAACCATCATTAAAAAAACAAGGTTCTGGAAATAAAGATGCTAATATTTCCCTTAAAAATATACTTGCAACCAATTAAGTTATTTATGTCGTGGCAGCAACTGGTCTTATGTAGCTCAATGCCACATACAGTGTGGTGCCTGGGCCATCAGCAACCTCATCAGAACTGCTTGTGCAGGCAGAATCCCAGGCTCTGTTCCACACCCACCGCCTTCCACTCTGCAGTATCCTCAGGAAACCAATGCCTGTTAAAATTAAGTAAACAGTGGAAGGGATAATACAATCAAATAAAAATAAGAAGCATTATTATGTCCTGTTTAGTGACATCACTGGAAAGTGAGGTCAAAAGAATATGAAGGAAATTTACAGACTGTTATAGTTTGGCAGTGACTCTCAAGTCTCAGACCAAATAAATAAATAAATAAATAAATAAAATAAAAATAAAAAGAGGATAACTCACACAAAAGAATCTAAAGAGATTACAAACAAGGAAGAAGAAATTAAACTGAGTAAATGTAAAATAAGAATCTGTGAAATAGTAATACCAAATAAGACATTTAATAGACACAATGTAGAAAGCACTACTGTCTTAGACCCAGAACTGGAATGAATCTGAGGAACAAATGATAGTAAAACCAGCCCATCAATGTATTAGGATTCCAAAAATAACTAAAGAAATTTGGGGCCTCCTATCCAGAGACAAGTCAGGGAAGAGTCAGATAATGGCTCTTTTTAATAACTCGAGTAAAAATTGAGAGACAATGTTTGGATACAAAAGTGCAAGTAATTAGGCTTTAGTCACAATCAAATAACCGTAGTTTATAAAGCTTGATATATTAGAAAGAAATCTGAGTAATTTAAATGATGGTGCCAAGGACAGATTTATGACAACATATGGAAATATGAGATATGGTTTTTGAAAAGAGTTAAAAATCTGCTAGACAAATTAGAAAAGATATGACCCAAATATACCAATGTACCTACCACCAATATAATATGGCTAACACTATTGCTTCACTATTCAGGTCACTGAACACTGCTCCCTCTAGTAAAAACAATAGGTAAGATGTCATTTGTGGAAAGAAGAACTATTCATGGAAAGGAGATCAAAAGAGGCAGACAGGTGTGGAGGCATAGAGGGGGAGAAAGATAAAATCAAAGAAAGAGGGGGAGAAAGATAAAATCAAAGTGTGACACACATGTATGGAAATGCTATGATGAAACTAGTTTGTGTGTTAGCTTTAAAAAATAATTTACAAAAGAAAGAGAATAGCTGGGACAATGGCTCAGTGGATAAATACTTGACACCCCAGCTGGAGACCTGGAGTTCCATCTCCAGATCCCACATGAAAATCCAGAAACTAGAGTGGGCTTCTGTAATCACAGCATACTGATGCTGACAGATAGAAGGCAGAGACAGGAGCACTTCCTGGACACTCACCCAATGCAGCAAAGAACAACAAAGGAGATTCCAGAGTTAAACCACCCCGTCTCAAAGGAAAGGAGGTGCACAGGGAGAACCTACTTCAAAACTGTTCTGACCTCCACACCCGGTTCCTGGCATGAACGCCCCCCAACACCGCATGATCATACACAACTAAACAAAAAGAAAGAACAAGTTGTGAATGATCACCAGTCCCAAGAGGAAACAACCAGTGGTTGCTGATTCCTCATCTATCACTAGGTTGATAAAAACTCAGTTCTGCCTTGTTTTTCCCACCGCTGCCTTGACAGAGGACGAGGGTGCCTGCCATACAGGTTACCTAGATGCATACTTCTCACGCTGTCCCCATCATGTCCTGCAGCTATCCAGATCCAGTCATGCTGTGTCATGACAGAGCTCACAAACATGCTAGTGGGGAAGGTGGAGTGGACGCATAGCTGCTTGACTTTTTAATGCCACTTAAACCTGAATCCTACTTCTCTGGAGAGCAAGCCTTTGGCTCCAAACCGGGTTAAGTATAGGGTTTAATTTGGATGTATAGGAACAGAATAAAGTTAAAATGTTAGTGATTCTCATCATTGTAAGCCACAGAACACACTACAGGTTTGCCCTGCTAAAAGAATACCTCCAGTGTAGGAAACTTAGTGCTTAAAGCACAAATAAATAAATGGCTGATTACTTGCAGTTTTCTTACATCTCAGAAGGCTTCTCCATGGGACTCCTCTTTAAAAATGAACTCCTCTCGTATTTTTAAGTGTTTTAAAGGTCATTAGCAATGCAGAAGAAGGGCAAGGGGACAGGGTTTCTAAATTTAATGAACTAGGACACACTCAAATTGAGGACAGATAAAAGTTAGACAAGTTATATTTAAAATTCTAATTTATCAGGGAGAAAACATAACTCTGGAAACCATCTCAACATAAATTTGGAAAGGTGTCCGCATCTCTCAGGCATGCTATCACTCAAGAGAAAACAATCTAAAACATCTCAAGACACTAATACATAAATTTGATTGTTATGCATATTATTAATGTGTTAGTCCTTAAAACCCATGTTGTCTGTTATATATATTGCATCGTAATATATCAGCATACATTAATATTTATTAAATGTGGTGCCTACATGTATACTAATAACATTATTAAGTAGGTATAGAAATGGACATAACTGTGTCTGTGTCTGTGTGTATGTATGTGCATGTGTCAGTTACCACATAAAAGAGTGGATGTCATTCAAACTCATAACTTTGCACTGTACTCCTAAATTCAATAATGGCATTGACTTCTCAAATCTCATTCTTCAAATTTCGTGCAACTCAACCATACTTTCACTCTTGACTCTGAAACTCTTCAATCTTATTTAGTGATGGTTTTTAGCCAGGAAATAAATGAGCCACATCCCTGGAAACTTGGTGCAAAACTGTGGAGTGGATTTTTCTACCAGAAGTGTCTTAAGTACTTCCTGTGAAGTAAATAACTTTACAAAGTGAGTAGAAGGAGTTCCCTGGAAATTTTACTATATTCTCAACTGCCTTTTGATGGGAAACCTAGCAGCCATAATGATTGAAATGATCTATAAAATTGAATCAGGCTAGGAAAATTAGTTTTTAAATAACTATATTATTAAATATTTCGTTTTGATGAAAATGGCAGAAGAGAGATTAATGAATAATGTGAGATGGATTCAAATAACATATTGTGTTGGAATTTTCCACAAAATTAATGTCTAGTTTTAAAGTTCTTCCATGAAATAGTAGAGCATGTTCATTAGTATAAATTAATCAAAATTTATTTTATTTATTTATTTAAATGTTTTATTTCTTTATTTTTGAAAATATTTTCTTTATTTGAAAGAGAGGGAGACAGTGAAAGAGAGAGAAAAGAGAGTGTGTAAGGTGCACCAGGGCTTCTTGCTGCTGCAAAGAAACTCCAGACAAATTGCCACTTTGTGTATCTGTCTTTATGTAGGCGTGGGTACTGGGGAATCAAACTCAGGCTATTAGGCGTTGCAAGCAAGCACCTTAAACCACTGAACCATCTCTACAGCCACTAAAATGTATTTTAAATCTACATTATTTTCTAAACCTATAACTGCAAAATGGAAATTACTAGATGGATCAGGAAAAGATGTGTAATAAACCGAGAGAAAGCCCAATAGCCAGAGTTAGAGAAAAACAGTAGCAAGGAAACTCCTTGGATTATAAAGGCTGCCAATGGCTATATATCTAAATGCTTACAAGTCTATTATAAAGAACTTAGATTTTAATGAATGTGCATAAGTTAGCTTCTGAATGGTATTGCACAGATGATGATATTATTCAAATTTTATTTTAAATATATCATCATCTTGCTATGTGAAAATATATAGAGATGCGCAGAAGTGAAACGAAGATAGCGTGCCAGGTTCTGACCAGTGTTAGCTTCACAGATACAATCTTCACCGTTACACAAGGCTCCCCACTGAGAAGAGCCCTATCTTGAAATTCAGGATTTTTTAAGTAAGAGGAATTGTAGATATACTTTTCACTGTGTTCTCAAATTATGTAACCAGTGCTGACTAGTATAAATCTCTTAGCAGGATAGGATGTTTTCATGGGCTAAGAAAATGGAATTGGTATGAAAAATAAAGTATATATTTTGTAAGCGAAGTACAATTAAAGTCCAGGATCAGTTAACTTTGTTCATGTAGAGTATTGGATTTATTTATACCATATTAATTTATGTTAAGTAGCTAAGAACACATCTATTTAATAAATACTATTTTCAAAACAATGGTAATTTTTTGTCATCTATGATTATACTGCTTATCATGTATTTATGGTAGAGATGAACTTCAAAGAATATGAAACTTTCACAGTCTCCTTGAAAACCCACTAATACTTGTCAGCCCAAAGCCTGAATGACTTTATACTGTGAAGTTAGAGTTGTATAGTATTATTCATTAAAAGCTTAGAATTTAAGCAGGGTGTGATGGCACATGCCTTGAATACCAGACCTTGGGAGGTAGAGGTTGGAGAATCACCATGAGTTCAAGGCCACCCTAAGACACATAGTGAATTCCAGGTCAGCCTGGGCTAGAGGGAGACACTACCTTGAAAAAAGAAAAAGATCATATAATTTAATTGAACATTAAGACTTAAAGAGCTAACACAGAAGAAAGAAAGTTCTTATAAAGATGATCCTATGTGCTATAAAAGATTCCCTCTCAGCCGGGCATGGTGGCACACACATTGGAGGCAGAGATTGTAGAATCACTATGAGTTCAAGGCCACCCTGAGCCTACATAGTGAATTCCAGGTCAGCCTGGGCTAAAGTGAGACCCTACCTTGAAAAACCACAACCAACCAACCAACCAACAAACAAAAAAGATCCCTTCTCTATAGGAGAGTCATTAGAACCCAAGTAGCTCAAAGTTCAAAGACTTTTCTCATGACACCAGAATGTGGGATGACATTATGATTTTTTTTTCATTTTAATGAAAACCAGATATTACCAATGACGCTATTGTAGACATCTTCCCGTGTGTAGTTTGCCATTAGACTGTCATAGCGCATTTACATATACCTTTTAGAAGAATATTCTTGAGTGCTTTCAAGAAAATTTTGAAGATGTCTCTCCTTATTCAGAACAAGGTGAAATTCAAAAACAAAATGAGAATTTTGACTAATGAGTAATGTTATGAAATTAAGAAATAAATGGAAATATTCTGACTGCTGAATGGCAGATATGTCTTTAAAATGTCATGTGAACTTCAGACAAATTCTGATGTTTTCTGTACTATGTGGAATTCTCACTAGGGAAAGCCAGTGTGAAGACAAGACTTCTGAGCACTTATCCAAAAGGCAGACACACACACACACACACACACACACACACACACACACACACACCAAAAAGAAGGCAAAGAAGGCTCAGGGGTGACAGGGAAATATCCCAGTACCTCAGTGACAAGACCTGTGAGAGCTTCCCTCGTCATGCATCAGAGCCTCAAGACTCCAGACTTCGAGTCCCAGGGTATTTGTCTCACTTTCAGGCTTCCATGATTACAGCTCTGAGCAGCGTCTGCTTTATACCTCCTGAGATTAACCCAAGGCTCTGTTTGACTTATCAAGACTTGTCCTTGTCAAACCCATACCTATAGTTGTCATATGCATTGAGACATTAATATTAAAATGAATGCCTATTAGCCTAGATTAGATCAAGTCCTGTAAACTGATGTTGCTCTCACCTCCCAGTCCTGCCCATTCTCAAAGTAGAGCTGATGAAAGCTATATTTCTCCAGCTAATGATCCCAAGAAGACTAGATAAGATATCCTGATGGGCTGAGGGTATAGAAGATGTTGAGAAGATATGGTGGAACTTGTGAAACATGTAATTCTGACAGGAGGAACATTTCAGGAAATAACAAGACAACTTTGGATAGCCCTGTCTTTAAAAATATCAGATATCAATATTAAAGTTCAATTTTAGAATCTATAATAGTTACCTTCTCATAGCTGGAACAAAATACTCACCCAGAGCAGCTTATGGAAGGAAAGGGTTTAATTGCTGTTAACAGGTTTGAAGGGAAGTTTCAATGGCTCTTCCTATTCCACTGAAATAGGAAGGAATAGTCTGAGTGGACCAGCTTTAGAAAGGGGACTGGAATAGAAAGTCCCCCCTCCTCCCACCAAGTGTCATTCCTATTCCAACGCCCCACCTTCCAAAGGCTCCACCAGCTGGGGAATCAAGTATTCAAATGTCTTCAAAAGCCATGAGCCTGTGGGGAACATTTCATTCAAACCATCATAGAATTTCTCATTAAATCTTTAAATGTTCTAGTTCTACCCAGTCAGCCACCTCTCTCTCTCTCTCTCTCTCTCTCTCTCTCTCTCTCTCTCTCTCTCTCTCTCTCTCTCTCTGTCTCCCTTTATCCCTCCCTCCCTTGCAGGTCACTAGCACTTTATTATTTCCTACTATTTGACAGACAAATGTAATTCTTTCACTAGGTATGCAAGGCTCTTTCTGTTCTCACTCCAATCTGTTTAGCAATCTCACTTCTGTTACTCCTTGTTTCTAGAATCATCTCGGAGTCACGTGATCTCCACATAGTCTACACACAGCATAGCCACAGTGTCTTGGCTCATTTTGTTCGGTTTCTCTAATGCTTTATGCTCTGCCTGTGGCACTTCCACTCATTCTTGAAGGTACTCTCTTTACCAGGCAGCTTTGTTTATTTCATTCCACTGAATATAATATTTTCCCCCTGTGAAATAAGAAACTGTCTATTTTATATCAATGTTAACATTTGCCATGTTTATAGTTGTTTATTAGAGTCTTAAAAGTATTTGATTTTACACAGCTTTCTATCCCCAGCTCCAAATCTACATCACACGAGAGATTCCTACTTCTTATCTGGTATGACGTCATGCTTACTGATCAGAGAAGAAGGGTTCAGCAAGATCTGTATGGCTAGGAAGAGAGGTGGTGGATTCCCTACCACTCTGAGACTCTGTCTCACAATCCCTGCACTTCCAGTTGGAATTTATGCAGAGCCTTTTGCCTAAGGACAGAACAATCCAAAAGTCTCCTCAGTGTTGAATACTGACCTGCCTAAGGTAGAAATGTGTCATGCAGTGGTTGGTAATGATGAGCGTCCCTTCCACTTGCCAGGTCAGGCTCCTGCAGTTGGAATAATCCTCTGGCTCATTTGCTTGTACCATTCATGCTTTGAGGCCTGAAGTTGTTGACTTGTCCCTCTTGCATTAGGAGTAGTTCTGCTTTAGATGATAAACCATATAGTCAATCTCCCTGAGTACCACACTTATGTATCAGTGGAAAAAAAACACACATGTAAAACATGAGTACTATTTTCCTTTATTAAATGAGCAAGTGTGGAAGTAGGAGGGCTCACCATCCAATCCATTTATTCACAAATTTCAAGTTCAACTGATTGAAAAAAAAATACAACTGACAGACAAAACTAAGCAGGGGAAACAGACAACGGAAGTCATCTCCAAGGCTAAGCCGTTTGAGGTATGATTCTCTTCCTCTTTTTTTGTTTGCTCTCTCAGGAATTCTTCATTTGACTCCATTTGAGCCTTGAATTTGAAGATTTGTCTTCTCAATTTGAAACACATCTATTTTTTTAAAGCAATGTATTTGCGTCAACTGCCGGGCACCAGCCAGCTCTGGGTATTCACGCTGAGCAGTGGACGACATGCCAGGGACAACCTAACTCCTGGTGCAGAAGGATAGACGAGAAAGAGTCCAAAAATGCCAAAGAAAGAAAAATAGAAAGCAAAAATCCACAGAATTCTTTTCTGTACACTATGGTTTGTTTTACTTAGGAAAACGGCCTGGTTATACCCTGCGGCACGCATTCATTACAGTGATCTTTGATTGGCAGATGCGGTGTAATAGGATGCATATTTTAGTGCTTATTATAATACCCTGTCCAAAAACAACTTGACAAATTTGTGATTTCGACAATATCTCATTTTGCTAGCTGCACTGCCCTGTGATTGTCTGGCCCACGTGGCTTCCCGATTATGCATACCACCAATACTCCTCATTAAAATGGCCACAGTTCACCAGTTTCGGTAGCTTGGAACGAACTTGGAATGAATTATTATACAACAAAGAGGCTGCTGTCATGCAGAACAAAAGACAAGCAAAAGAGAGCTTTGGCTTAATGAGGCTAAGTGAGTGTCTCCCCTGCATCACAGCTACTTGACGGCCTTTGAGCATGGATTTTTTTTTTCTCCACAGGCCAAAACCTTTGGTCTATTATTTTGTGTTTATGCACCTTGAGGCTAATATACATTTTAATATGCTGCACATGGAGAAAAAAAATCAGCCATTAGATTAGAACATGTGCATTTCCTGTTAAATTAATGACAACCGAACATAGAGATAAATTTAGGTTTTCATATTTAATTATAGCACACTGCAGTACGTTTAGCAAGGATAAATTGCACTATTATTATCCTTCATTTTTTTTGACATCTTCTCCTATTAACGGTACACACTTACCCCACCATCACTACCATCAGCACCCCGTGCCAAGCTCACGTTTCTGTGCCTATCACCCTTCCCTCAAAAACGTCACCCAATCACAGCTGGCAATAGGACGGTATAATATTTTATTTGTTAAGTTTGGTGAGAGGACCAGTGTTCTTTGGGGGTTTGTGTAGCGTGAATAAGAATATGATTTATAAGAAAGCATGCTAACTCCTCTAAGGAAAATTTATTTGTCACCCCTCCTTGCTACATGGAGTTACAGTGATGCACACAGGTGATCTGCTTTTCTCACCTCCAGAAAGCAGGCAGATCAGGGTGTGACTGAGGGAGTTGATGTTTTCCTGTGACTCAGTCTCAAGGTAGACTCTACAATCCTGTCACATTGGGAAACTTTGGTTTTAAATCAATTTATAATAGAAATGATAAGAGTTCATGTAACAAAATTTTCTGAGTAATAAAGACTCAAGTGTTTTTAGGGGAAAAATATAGACCATTGTAGAGATGATGCACTTGATCATCATTCTTCCAAGGCCACGAAAGCAAGGTCAGATTGTGAATGCAACAGAAATGTCAAAATTCCCCTTTTCCCCCTGTGGAATGACCAGATCATTTTAGTGATTATTTGGGGGCTATGATTTTCCCATCCATCAATTAAAACAAACTTTGTTCTCTGTAATATCTGAAACTTACAGTTTGAAGTTACGTCATATACCAGTGTATTAGTCGGGGTTCTCTAAAGGAACAGAATTGATAGAATGAATATGCATTACACAGAAGGATTATTAGGTTAGCTTATAGGAGACAATATGAACCTTCCATCAGTAGCTGTCTACAGGCTGAAGACTTGGGGAAGCCTGTGGCTACTCAGTCCATGAAGCTGGATGCTTAAGCCTTGCTAACCTGTCACTGAAGGCCTACAGGAATCCCAGAGAGCCACTGGTTTTCAGTCTACTTTTAAAGGCTGAAGAAGTCGGGTTCCCATGTCCATAAAGGATAGTGGGAACAGGATCCAAGTAGGAAGGACAGCCAGGCAAAAGGCCCTGTGGTCTCTGGAAGCCACTACTAGAAAGGCCAAAAACTCCGGGGGAAGGTCTTCCTAACTTCACTAGTCTTTCCTAGCAAGGCCTTCCCAGACCCACCCAAGAGGCAAGTCTCATATTTGAATCTCAATTTGATCAAGTTGACAACCAAACTGTCACCATCAGTTGATAGAATTCCAGTTGGTTGCCCAGAATGGAAAAGAAACTTCCACTCTCTTTGTGTGATGCTGAAAGGAAAGTATTTGTCTGTGTGTCTACAAGGAGGAAACAGTAGTTTATGTTAAAACAGTGACTTGGAATTATCAAAGGTTTTAACATCAGAGAGTATTTTTTTCTCACAGTCTGAGAGTCTGCATCTGGCTTTGCGATTACACTGATACTCTTCCTTGACTGGATATTTGTCTCACGGGGATGCCTCGTGAGGTCTGATGACCAGAAGACCATAGCAGTGGTACCAATGACCATGTTATGAAAATCTGTAAGTGTGGAAAAACATTGCACCAGAAGAAAAAGTTTTCATTGGCTTGTAAACAAGTCTTAACCCATGACACAGGTCACACATTACACATTTATTAGAAATAATTCCCTTTGCCTACTTTCTGACAAAATGAAATTTGCAAAGACAACCTATAAAGAGATGCTCTTACAAAGAGGTGTTGTAAAATTCATTTTCAAAATGTGTTTTACTTTCAAATTTGACTCCCTTAAGAATGTGGAAGTGTGAGATAATGAATAGCTTAAGTAACTCCTTAACATGTGTGGTTAAAAAATTTTTTATGACTATGAAGAGCTACTTTCTAATCTGTAAGTGCTTGACAAATTAAATTCTAATAATGTCCACAAAAATGAGGAAGATGGTATATACTATGTCATGGAGGTGGACACTGAGTTACTGGGGCTGTCTGCATAATTGGTAGTCATCAGATATGCTACTTTTTTTCTAGATTCAGTCATGTCTGAAGTTTCTTACTAACTCTGGATGGAGGTCCAAACATCTCCATCAGTAATCCTTAGTTGTCATCGAGTAACTGGATGACTCCATGTTGCAGTTCAAAGAATCTGCTCTAACTGATTGAAGGTGCTTGCTGTGACACCCCACTTCTGGTACGGTTGTTCCACCAGAAGCCATTTGAAAACATGCATTTTCACAACACCCACAGTAGAACAAAAGGAACTGACTTTAAAAAATAATATAAACTGGCCTTGGGAAATAATTATGTTCGTAAATTAAAAAAAAAAAAAGCAAGCAACTGGGGCTGTGGAGATGGCTCAGTGGACAAAATGCTTGTCATGCAAGTGTGATTACCTGAGTTCAGATCTCCAGATCCCACATCAGAGCTGGATGCTGTAGGGATATATCTCGAAGCCTAGCACATCAAGGGCAAGAAGGAAGGTGGAGGCAGAATTGCCGAGATGCTCAGGGGCCAGCTAGCCTGCCGAAAGAGTCACATGCATGAGAGACTCTGCCTCAAGCAAAATTCTGTCGCAAGGAGCGACACGAAGGTTTCCTCTGATCTCCACACTTATGCAGTGGCATATACTCACACCTGCACTCACACGCATGGACGTGCACACTTGCACATGCACACACATACACACGGAGACATCTCTCACACCCACATAAAAGCAAGACACTAAATATTATTATGTAATCACAAATTTATTTGTTAAAAACCTGTATATTTGGGAACAGATGAAAAATAAGCAACAATGCTATCCACGTATTAACAGAAATTTCTGCCAGCAAAAATTATAATTTTTTTTCATTTTTTCCTA
The DNA here is from genome assembly GCA_004024765.1 of Zapus hudsonius. Lineage (NCBI taxonomy): Eukaryota > Metazoa > Chordata > Mammalia > Rodentia > Dipodidae > Zapus > Zapus hudsonius. Next base: position 68,493 of record PVHP010004342.1, read on the forward strand.
TATTTCCTCAATATCCCATCATGATGGTATATTTTTATACTGACAAAGGCTAAAAAAATGAAAGCAGTAGCTTTAGGAAGTTTTATAGGAGTATAAAGAATAATTGATCAAAAGTTTCATCAAAAATATCCTTAGAAGAGCCGAATTTAAAAGAATCAAAACTATTCAAGTAGCAAAAAGCACAGCCAAAAAAAAAAATCAAAAGCAGCACTATTTTGCTAATAGAATAAATTAATTTAGGTAAGCCAGCAAAGAAAGAATACAGAAAAATTACTAGTTTCCTTTTTTTAAAAAAAAATCACATTATTATACAAAAATTTGAAAAAGAAATAAAAGTTTCCTGTGTCTACCTACTACTGTGAAAGGCAAATGAAAGCACTATGTAGAGTTGGAGTCTGACAGGGGCATGCTTTCCTGAGTAAAGCTGTCTGACAGAGAATGAAAATCGTCTCTGTACTCTTGGTTTTTTTTTTTTCTTCTTTCTTACTTCTTTTTCTTGTCTCTTCAGTCCTTTCTTTTGATCTTTGAGAAAAAGAAATCCATATGTAACTAATGCTATACATGTACGGAGGAAGCTCATTTCTTCTTTTTCCTTGGTATTTCTTTAAAATGTACTTATCAGAATCCTCAAGTCAGTGTTTCATTGGCAACACAGAAATAGTTGGTGGACTTCTTATGAAATAAACACCATTATTGTGCAGTGGGATTGTTTGTGCCAAAAAAAACATAGTCCAGTCTTCTTTCAGTGGAAAATTTGAGATCTATGGAATATTCTCAGTTGATTGTTTCAACACACTTTAATTTCTGTTAGTATCTGATTTCTACTCCGTCATCCTGATGTTGAAGTAGGGGCTCAAAGTCCAGCTGCTGAGTCGTTCAAAGTTAGTGCACTGTGCTTCACACACTAAGCAAAGGGGTGTCAAGAAGAGCTCGCCAAACCAACGACAGCTAGAGAATGAAAGCTTCGGAGGCCCTCATGAATGTTGTTGGGGAAGGAGGTTTTGGATAATCAGTACACCAACATGACCAAGTAGGTATGGACTTCCTCACTTGCCCTGACAGGTGCTCTTTTAACTTAAATGAAATCCAATTCATGTGACACAGAAACTTCATTCATTCACCAAGAATAGCTATAGGCTGACTCTACTTTATCCAAAATACTTAGCACTAATAGTGATTTTTTTTACAATTCATATTTCTATTTATTTATTTGCAAGCAGAGACTAAGACATAGAGACAGATGAACTCCAGAGGCATGAGCCACTTGATGCATCTGGCTTTACATGGGCACTGGGGAATCTAACTCAGACCTTTAGGTTTTGCAAACAACTGTCTTAACTGCTGAGCCATTTCTCCAAACACAGTAGTGTTTTTTGGGTTATGGCTTTTGCCAGTTTAAGAACATTTGAAAGTACATCTTTGGAATGAGACCCACAACTAAACATGAAATTCATTTATGCTTTTTTGTTGTGGTGTTCTTCAGGATTTCATTAGCACAGGCTGACCTGATACATTCACTCTGTACAAGGCTGGCCTCCAACATACAGCAGTGCTCCAATCTCAGCCTTCCCAGTGCTAGGGTTATAGGATGAGCCACCATGCTCAGCTCTTGTATGTTTATTTTTAATGAATGTGTATTGTGTGTTTTGGTATGTATGTGTGTGTACGTTTTATGTGCAGCTGTGCATACACATATTTGTGAGAACAACCTCACATGTCCTTTTTCAGGTGCTACCTACCCACCTGTGCTGAGACAGGGTCTCTCATTGGCTTGTAGCTCACCAATTAGGTGAGACTGAATGGCTAGTGAGCACCAGGTATCCTTCCTTCTCAGTCTCCTCAACACTGGCATTAAAAGCATACCCAGCATCTTTGTAAATATGTTTTATTGACAATTTCCATCCATGTACAGAATGCATTTTCTTCATAGTCCCCTCCCATTACTGTCTCTCGATCCTCCCCAATCCACACCCAATCAACCCCTCATTATTTTCAATTAGTTCCTCCTCTACCTTGATGTCTCTGTCTCTGTCTCTGTCTCTCTCTCCCCCTCTCTTCTCTCCTCCACAATCCATAATGAAATGTTCATTATAGGTCTTGTGCAGGTAGTGATGGTTGCTATGCAGTCATAAATGTGACGGCCACTTCACCCCCAGACGTCAGTGTTTCAAAGCATTCCGCTATGTCTCTGGTATGACATTCTTTCTGGCCCTTATTCCACAATGTCCCCTGGGCTCTAGATAGTGTGATAGATATGTCTCATTTGGCACTGAGCACTTAACTGTCACTTTTCACAGCATTTTGTTGTCAAATTTTGAATCTCCAACAGTAGTCAACACCATCTATGAAAAAGAAGCTTCTCTGACCAAAGGTGAGCGCAGCAGTAATCTATGGGCATAAACATTAATAGTTAGAGAGCAGTTTGATGGACACAACATATCCATATAACCAAACAACAGTAGGATTTATCTATCGAGGGCTTATGACCATCTCAGCCCCAGGCTTTTGATTAGATTTTCAGTAACAGACATGAATTACCTCCTGTGGAGTGGGCTTCATGTCCAGTCAGAGAGCAGTTGGTTAATCCCCTAAAAGTCATGCACACCACTATTGCAACAGTGGACACACCTTGCCTGGCTGTACAGTTAAGTAGCTTGTAGGGTTCACCACTGGGTAAGACAATTAGTGACTTTTCTTCCCCCTGCAGCCTGCTTAGCACCTTCCAGCACTATGACATGAGGGTTTCTTCCAGCTCAGTCCAGCTTGGTTTCTCAGTGTCCTGCACATCCAGAATTTTTAAATAGTTTCTGAGGTGTTCATTCTTACAAACAACTGAGCTATCTCCATAACCTTTCATTTATGCTTAATACCTTAAACACCTTGTCTGAAGATAATTTTATAGTGTGTGTGTGTGTGTGTGTGTGTGTGTGTGTGTGTGTGTGTGTGTGTGGTATGTGTACATATGTATTGAACATCATTCATACTAGGTTAATATCACTCAGCCATATTCTTTCTGGTTATGTATATATATATTCATTCAAAATAATTTTCTTCATGAGACAGTTTCATGGTTTCTAATTATATCTTTGTGACATCATGTCAGTACTCAAAGCATTTTGGATATTGAAACATTTCAAATTTTGGATT